>CM040122.1:41907139-42079667 GCA_022559845.1 Amorphophallus konjac
GTTGACAGACGATCCGTAATTTACAGAGCGTAAGTGACTGTGAATCTCCCTGCGCGGAGAAACTTTGAATTAATTTATTCCCCTGTGCGGGAAATTTAATTAAGTGGTTTTGTAATAATGTCACCCTCCCTGCGTGGAGTGAATTTTTGTAACCGCTTAAGCTTCGTCGACGCCGTGCGGGCACGCACGTCCCCGCTCGCCTTCGTCTCCGGTCGGAGCTGGACCTTTCAGTCTAGCTAGGTACGTGCTCCCATTACTTGCTTATTTAGTATCCTTATCAATTGCAGTGCGACGAAGTGAGAGAGAGTCCGATCCATGCAGCCTGTCTCCTGAGTGCATCGCTATGGACGGAGAGAGAGAGCTTGAATGCACCTATCCTTTTAAGCCCTAGATCTGTCACATTAGGGCATCATAATTGTGAGGAGGTAGTTCCACAACTACGTCATCTACGGGCGAGCAACTCTCCCAGATCGGTCTCCTCGAATAGACCCTTGCGTATTAGCCAACAAATCGGGTCTACAACTTGCTAAATTTCTATCCCAGGATTTTATCATTTAAGTCCGAGCCCGTGCATGTCACGATGGTCTAGGAATTCATCAGGCCGCCTGATGTGACACCACCTTGGGGTGATAGCCACAAGGCCAATGCACCTTGGACCTATACTTGCAAGCAAGCAACAAATTGGGGAACCAACTCTAGCGGACTTACCCGTGTAGTGCACACTCGGATCCGTAGATGGACCGGCGATGGTGGAGAGGGTCCGAAGTGGGACCTCGCCTTTCCGGGGATTTGGCTAGCTTGGGCTGAACCCCTAAGGGCCTAGGATGCCCAATTCCGTGGGCGGCGAGCACGCCAAGGGCGTGGGTTGTAGGGTCGCTCTCTCAACTCACTCCGCAGTGGTCGCTCAATTTGATGATAATTTGAGATCGGGCACTCACTCACCGACCAACGGCACTAAGATGCATTACTAAGCAAGCAAAGTGATTCCAGCAGAGAAGTACAATCAGGAGCTCACCTGATCGGCGTGAAGACGCCGATCCCGATCGGAGACGAGGGCAAGACAGGAATCATGGGCTTACCCGCACGCTGCGCCGATGAAGCTTCAACCTGAATAATCAAATTACAATCACTACACCTCACACAGGAGGGGGATCTCAGGGTGGGGTTAAGAGATTTACAGCCAAAATACTACCTCCACGCAGGGAGGGGCTGTAAGCCGGCCAGGCAGGGAGAGGGAGTGAAGCTAGAAAGCCGTTATGCCGCGCTCCACCGGTGCTATCAACTTTTGGAACTGCCGGACAGACAGTCAAAGATGGCACCGCCACGGTCACTACCGAGCTCCGAATGGGCTGCAACCGGTGCTGAAATTCTCTGACTTGACCCAGGAGGCCGCCTGAATTCTCTTGGAATTTCGTGACGATGCTGCTGGCCGGGGCAGAGCCTGGTGCAGGGCTGGCCTACGCTGGTTCTGGTTGCTCCCAGGTTGCTACTGCTGGAGGATGAAGGTGCCACGAACGGTCCCGGTGTCCAAATGATGCGGGACCAGAACCACTGTATTTGTGGCCAAGTCTCCTTCGAGGCGGGACTAACGGGGCCGCCGTCGGATGTGGGAGCTGACCGCGAAGACCAGAAGAGTGGAAGGGGGTCGAATCTGTCTACAGTTAGACTGACCTGCGCACTCGGGGTAAGAAATTCAGAACTTTGTGCTTCGGGCTTCAAACGACGCCCCGCTTCTTGACGATGCTAGGGGACTTAGAGGAGAAGACTTCAGCTAAGAAATCACGTCCAAATTCATCCTGGAGCAGCCGTGGTCGCTTCTATCCTTGGCTTCTGGTTCCCTGGCGGAGCAGTTTTGCGCAGTCGTGGGAGAATGGCTCTCCCGGGCAGCTCGGAGCTCGGACGGATGCGAGACCACCTCACCCGCGAAGCCGCTTCGAAGAGCTTTGTAGAAGTGTAAGATGTGCAGCCTAAATCTACGTGATGACGTCGTGGCTTGCTCTGCAACCAGCAGCAAGTCTACTGCCTGCGACCTGAACATGGTATGGTGGTGAAAGGGGATGATAGTGGGGAGATGAGGAGGGGGACATGGAGTGGGAAGGGGCTGGGGCATCCCCTGACTGATAGGGGGTCAATGGGGGGTCGAACCAGGCTAGGAGAGGGGAAAAATGGGGCTGGGTGATGGAGTTTGCAGTGGGTGGGAGTGGGGCTGCGAATTTGGGGGCTGGGAGGGAGAGGGGGAAGGTGAGGGGACACAAGTGGGTGGAGGGAATGTGAATTTGAATTTCCCTTAATGGGGGGGGGGTGATCAATGGTGGCCTTGAGAAGGGGAAGGGATGAGTTGGGGAAGGGAAGGGGTGCGTGGGAGATTGAAGAGTCACTTGGGGATGGTGAAGGGGTGTGATGAGGAGTGAATGAGTGTCTAGGAGAGGGGAATTCCACCTAGGGGTTGGAGGGGAATTAAATGGGAGGTGAGGAGTGAATGGGGGAGAGAGAGAGAGGAAATTCAAAATTTGGGGAAGGGGAGGAGAGAGAATGGGGGTCGCCCCCTTTAGAGAGAGAGAGAGAGAGAAAGAGGGAAGGGGGAGCTTCTCACTCCAAAGGAACACTCAATTTCTGGAAATTTCTCAAATATTCATTCATTCATTAGTTCTCCAAAGGTGGGTTGGGGTCCTATTTATAGGGAACCCACAATTTACAAAAAGTCATTGACTTTTGGACTAATGACAAATAACCAAGGGGGAGAAGGGGGCGCCCCTGGGCAAAGCCCATATAATTGGGCCCATTAACCTATCAAACCAACATAATGACTCAAGACTTAGGTAAATAACTACCTAACCTAGGTACTGGACTCAAATACAAGGAAAATGACAATGATATGACTCAAATAAAATATGAAAATTACATGCCTTGACTCACAAAAAGGTGACAGACACAATGGAGCCATGCTGGCGAGCAATCAGAGCTGTGGAAAAATGTGAAGGGCGAGAGATGCCCCCATAATTCCCCCGGGGTGCGAAGAACTCGACTCCGTCGAGTATGGGTCAGCTGGGGAAGTGGTGCTCCAATGCAACTCCGGGCGAGCCATGACCTCCAATCTCATCCTCGCGTCCTTAGCCGGGGGACGGATCTTCATCCTCTCAAGGTGGCTTGGGCACACCCTCTTGCTGGCGATGGTACCCTGCTTGCCTAGTATTGCCTCCGTGTGCACACGTCGGACTCTCAGGCTGATATGTGGAGGCTCTTCGAGGGTATCACTCACAAAGGTGGGGGTAGGCTCAAGGTGCTCACTGGGTTCCACCGTGGTGTCCTTAGAGGCTGCCGGATCCGCCATGCAGAAAGTGGGGTGTATCCCAAAATCCATCGGGAAGTCCAACCCGTAAGCTGGGTTGCCAAAGCCACTCAGAACTTGGAAAGGTCCAAGTCCTCGTGCCCTCGATTTCGAGGTGATCCTAAGATAGAGCCACTCCAATGTCACCATCGCATGGTTGCCTACTTAGAATCCCAAGTGGCTCTCGCGAGCTTCTACCCGCTCATCATGAACCTCACCGCCCGTTGCTAGATGTTTGCTTGAATGAGTATGCCATGAGCTACGGTGCGGTGTGGGTGGGAAGTGTGTGGTATGCAAAGGTGGACCGGGGCAACCACATGTAGACCTATCATGCAATGCTGCCGTGTAGACTTTGAAGGGTGTGGGAGGGCCGGGGCATCCATAGGTGTCCCTCTCTTGCGTGGGTGTAATGAGTGCCGGAGGACCTGGACATCCATGAATGCTCCTAACATGCTTAAGACTCATGATGAATGAAGGTGGACCATTACATCAGAATATGGACCACTCATGCTTCCTACATGACATGTGGGTGATATGAATGAATGGAGCTGACTTGTGAATCATGCCAAGTGGTGCGGTACGCCAAGGTTCATGCATTCTTATCCCAAAGATGACTTTCATGTGCATGGGTGTGGGGTGGCCCTTGAGCTTCCACTTGAAAGGGTCGAAGGGATCATGGAAGGTGGACATCATGGGAAGAGGCACTTCCTTGTTCTCTATGTGTAGATCGTCCTTGGTCATGGTTTCCCATACGAGGCCCGAGTCTAGGAAGTGGTGGGTTAGATCAATCATGGTGGGTTGTGATAGGGATAGGTGGGTGGTGGGTAAGGTGGGTGGGTCACATGGGTATCCCGGCTCCCATAGGAAGGGATTGAAGGGATCATGATAAGGGTCACTTAGAGAGAGGTACTCCATGTCTTCAAGGTCCTCACAAGGTGGTGAGTCATCCTCCTCCCAAGTAGTTGGTCCAAGGTCTCTAGTGGGTTGACCATTCAAGGTACTTGGGATCTCAAGGGGTGGGGAGTAGAGCGGGATGGGTTCTCCCACCAAGGGGAGAAATAGGAGGATCTCACTAGTACAATACCCACTTGTGTAAAGGGAGGTGATGGAACCGATGGAGGGGTAGACAAAGTTGATGGTGCTAGGCTCCAATGGTCCCATGGCCAGTAGGCCAGTTAAGTGGGCTTGCCAATGTAGGCAATCCACAAGGTCTCCCAAGTCTTCCACAAAGTAGAAGTTTTGATAAGTGACATGGGGACGCCGGGTGGGCACAATTTGGGATTGATATTCCAAGGGTAAGAGGTATGGTGGCGAGCTAGGAAGGGTGGGACTTTGCTTGAGCCATGGTAGGATAGTCTCGTCTACGGTGAGGGTGCCATGTGTGATGGCGTGTGGCTCTTGAGGATCTAGGCCATGAGAGGTGGGGGAAGATTGAGGCTCTTCTTCCTTATGGGTGGGAGCTTGGGCTTCCTCTATGATAAGAATAGGGTCCGGATGGGCATTTGTATCCACGTGCTCAAGTGTGCGGGCCACAACTTCTTCCTCCAATGGGGAAGGAAAGTCCTTGGTGGATGGGTTGGTGATAGCCGGTGCTAGGCGCATCCGGGGTGGTGAGCAAGGGTGGACTTGGATTGGGGTAGGTAGGGGAAGTAGTGGGGGCCTAGGTTATGGTAGGATTTTGGGTGGGAGTGGAAGATGGGTTGGTTGAGGGGGTTTGGATTGGGCGGTCAAGGTTAGAGGAGTGGTAGTGCTCCTCGGGCTAGGATTCTCCAAGTGGGAAGAGAAGGGTTGGGGAGCATAAATCTTCCTAAGTTCGGTCCTCATCTCATTCCAAGAGTTGATGGGCTCTTGCCTTCTAACTTCCCTTAAGCCTACAATGTTTTGCCATTCATTCCTAGCTTGGCGCCAAAGCAAACTCTTGGCATAGTTGACTTGCATCGGCCCTGACAGAGTGAACCTTGCAAAATGTCGGTTTATGGAGCTCTCCCATTCAAGATATATATTAGGGTGGGATCCATCAAACACAAAAGCCGCTAATGGGTCTAGGGATGGCAAATAGGCTAAGTAGGAAGTGGTCATGATGAACAGGTGATGAATGTAGTGGCCCTACGACAAGACTTAGTAGAGACAAGTCTAGAACCTGCTCTGATACCAAATTGATGTGACACCACCTTGGGGTGATAGCCACAAGGCCAATGCACCTTGGACCTATACTTGCAAGCAAGCAACAAATTGGCGAACCAACTCTAGCGGACTTACCCGTGTAGTGCACACTCGGATCCGTAGATGGACCGGCGATGGTGGAGAGGGTCCGAAGTGGGACCTCGCCTTTCTGGGGATTTGTCTAGCTTGGGCTGAACCCCTAAGGGCCTAGGATGCCCAATTCCGTGGGCATCCAGCACGCCAAGGGCGTAGGTTGTAGGGTCTCTCGCTCAACTCACTCCACGGTGGTCGCTCAATTCGATGATAATTTGAGATCGGGCACTCACTCACCGACCGACGGCACTAAGATGCAATACTAAGCAAGCAAAGTGATTCCAGCAGAGAAGTGCAATCAGGAGCTCACCTAATCGGCGTGAAGACGCCGATCCCGGTCAGAGACGAGGGCGAGCGAGGAAGCGTGGGCTTACCCAGACGCTGCGCCGATGAAGTTTCAACATGAATAATCAAATTACAATCACTACGCCTCACACAGGAGGGGGATCTCGGGGGTGGGGTTAAGAGATTTACAACTAAAATACTACCTCTACGCAGGGAGGGGCTGTAAGACGGCCAGGCGGGGAGAGGGAGTGAAGCTAGAAAGCCGTTATGCCGCGCTCCGCCGGTGCTATCAGCTTCTGGAACTGCCGGACAGACAGTCGAAGATGGCACCGCCACGGTCACTACCGAGCTCCGAATGGGCTGCAACCAGTGATGAAATTTTCTGACTTGACCCAGGAGGTCGCCTGAATTTTCTTGGAATTTCGTAACGATGCGGCTCGCCGAGGCAGAGCCTGGAGCAGGGCTGGCTTACGCTGGTTCTGGTTGCTCCCAGGTTGCTGCTGCTGGAGGATGAAGGTGCCACGAACGGTCCCGGTGTCCAAATGATGCGGGACCAGAACCACTGTGTCCGTGGCCAAGTCCCCTTCGAGCCGGGACCAACGGGGCCACCGTCGGATGTGGAAGCTGACCGTGAAGACCAGAAGAGTGGAAGTGAGTCGAATCTATCTACAGTCAGACTGACCTGCGCACTCGGGGTAAGAAATTCAGAACTTTGTGCTTCGGGCTTCAAACGACGCCCCGCTTCTTGATGATGCTAGGGGACTTAGAGGAGAAGACTTTAGCTAAGAAATCACGTCCAAATTCGTCCTGGAGCAGCCATGGTCACTTCTGTCCTTAGCTTATGGTTCCCTGGCGGAGTAGTTTTGCGCAGTCGTGGGAGAATGGCTCTCCGAGCAGCTCGGAGCTCGGACGGATGCGAGACCACCTCACCCGCGAAGCCGCTTCGAAGAGCTTTCTAAAAGTGTAAGATGTGCAGCCTAAATCTACGTGATGACGTCATGGCTTGCTCTGCAACCAGCAGCAAGTCTGCTGCCTGCGACCTGAACAGGGTATGGTGGTCAAAGGCGATGATAGTGGGGAGATGAGGAGGGGGAAATGAAGTGGGAAGGGGCTGGGGCATCCCTGACTGATAGGGGGTCAATGGGGGGTCGAACCAGGCTAGGAGAGGGGGAAAATGGGGCTGGGTGATGGAGTTTGCAGTGGGTGGGAGTGGGGCTGCGAATTTGGGGGCTGGGAGGGAGAGGGGGAAGGTGAGGGGGCACAAGTGGGTGGAGGGAATGTGAATTTGAATTTCCCTTAATGGGGGGGGGGTGATCAATGGTGGCCTTGAGAAGGGGAAGGGATGAGTTGGGGAAGGGAAGGGGTGGTTGGGAGATTGAAGAGTCACTTGGGGATGGTGAAGGGGTGTGCTGAGGAGTGAATGGGTGTCTAGGAGAGGGGAATTTCACCTAGGGGTTGGAGGGGAATTAAATGGGAGGTATGAGGAAGGGGGAGGGGTTTAATGAGGAGTGAATGGGGAGAGAGAGAGAGGAAATTCAAAATTTGGGGAAAGGGAGGAGAGAGAATGGGGGTCGCCCCCTTTAGAGAGAGAGAGAGAGAGAGAGAGAGAGAGAGAGAGAGAGAGAGAGAGAGAGGGAGAGGGGGAGCTTCTCACTCCAAAGGAACACTCAATTTCTGGAAATTTCTCAAATATTCATTCATTCATTAGTTCTCCAAAGGTGGGTTGGGGTCCTATTTATAGGGAACCCACAATTTATAAAAAGTCCTTGACTTTTGGACTAATTGTGAGCGACGTCACGCGGAATGCGGCGGCGAGCGGAGCGCGCGGGCTCGTTTTGTTGCGATACGGAAAAAAGAAAGAGAGAGAGAAGAAGAGAAACCACCACAGGAGATTACTCCGGCGGGGTGTGCAGAATAGATATAGCGTAACAAGATATGTGGATTAAACGGCCATAGCGGGAAATGACTCTCCGCGACCTCGGGGGATGGGAATAGTGTAGAATTTAAATGACAACAATTTAAACGGCCATTGCGGGAAGTGACTCGCCGCGGCCTCGAGAATATGAGAAGATATGTGAATAACACGGAATATAAATGACAGAAATTTAAACGGCCATTGCGGGAAATGACTCGCCGCGGCCTCGAAAATATGAGCAGATATGAGAGTAACACAAGATATAAGTAGCAGAAATTTAAACAGTCATTGCGGGAAGTGACTCGCCGCGGCCTCGAGAATATGAGCAGATATGAGAATAACATAAGATATAAGTAACAGAAATTTAAACGGCCATTGCGGGAAATGACTCGCCGCGGCCTCGAAAGTATGACAGATAGAAGCACATCACAGAATATAAGTGGCAGAAATTTAAACGGCCATTGCGGGAAGTGACTCGCCACGGCCTTGAGGATATAACAGATATAGGAACATCAGAGAATATCAATGACAGAAATTTAAACGGCCATTGCGGGAAGTGACTCGTCGCGGCCTCGAGGATATGATGTGATCGCCAGGGGCCGGAGACCCCAAAATAAGAAGAATGATCGCGTTTACCTCAAAAGCAAGAAATGGAGGATTGCTTCTTCCTCTCCCTTCGGCCGGCCGATGGAGAGGGCCTTCCTTGGTTACCCTTGTAAAAGAAGAAACAGATAGATGACGAACGAATCAGAAAAATGGCAGTGTACTATTAGTCTCTTGTTATGAAAAATGATGAGATCATGACAAGACACACACTTGGTTGGTGTTATTTTTAAACCCCTCTCGGACACAAGTAGGAGGAAAATGCTATGATGAATGGGAGATCATGCAAACGTGCATACAAACGGATCTCTCTTATGAAGGGAGATGACGGATTACGGGATGATGCATACGACAGAAATGAAAAAAGAGAGGGGGAGAGAGTGGCTTATTGAAGATGCCGATGGCAGGATCCGGCGGAGCTTCGGCAGCGTAGGGACGACGTGGAAGCAGAACGGGTGCAGCTAGCCTTCCTCTCGCGAGTGCGGGCACCCGGGAAGCCGGTAGAACCTCCTCCTGTAAAAACCCACGGGTTAGAAACGGGATCCGGCAGAGTCTCTCCTTCCTCTGTCGGATCTGAAGCCCCCTTCCTTCGAGGGAGAGGGTCCTCTATTTATAGAGAAAAATTTGATTGAGGCGTCCAGGGACCTGGACGCCTCACTAATTATTATTATTATTTTTTAATTTTTTTAATTTCTTTGAGGCGTCCAACCTTTTTGACGCCTCAAGAGTGAGGCGTCTGGGACCCCGGACGCGCCTATCTGCGCCCACCGAATTGCCTCCAAAAGCCGTCGATAGTGGGGAAAGCGCGTGGTTTCGACGCGTAACCGTGACTCTCGAAGGGCGCGTCTGGTCGGCAAGACGTCTTTATGATTGGACTTATTCGAAAATGTCAAACAAAACGGTCGGAGTGGCGTCGCGTGTGCGCTGCACGAGGCTTCTGAAGAAGGCGTCTAGGGTCCTTGACACGTCAAAGTGAGGCGTCTAACAAGCTTGACACGTCAAAGACTTTTCACGAAAAAATTAAAAAAAAATTAAAAAAATCAGAAAAATAGGAAATCACCAAAGTAATTAAAAATGTGAAGGTAACGTTGAGGTATCATAATGTAATATGAGATTCACTCACAGTAATGTCAAAAGTAGCGTGTCTACAGCTATCCCGCCTTGCCGTCTGCTTTGCAAGGGAGTGACACGTAATGGAGTGGCATAGAAGTGAAATGAAATGGAGTAGGAGCGGACTGAAAAGTAGATGCCAAGGTGTGATGAGACACGCTTTCAACACTATGGTTTGGAATGTTTTCAGAGTTTCAATGAGGCGACCTTGAAGAAGGTCTTCCGAATTCAACAATTACTTAGACGGAAATCGAATAAGTAAGGGGAGGATGTGCGCTCAGGCACAAGTAGAAAAAGGGACCAACTTCTCTCTGTGGAAGTACCCGGGTCGTAAACCTGCAGGTTTCACCTTTGGGGAGCGGTTACCAGCCAATGTGGAAGTGCTGTGGCCAAGGTGGGTCAAATGGAGTAAAAGTAAAGGAATATTTGAGGATAAGTCCAAACAAGGATCTCTTTTGGAAGAACAGCCTAGGGCTATCTCAAGGAAACCCAGTATTTCATTCGGAATGGAATATCTCATATTATAAGAACTTAAGCACATCGGCTTTCACAATCGAATTACTTTGAATGATCTTCCGCAATAGAATCAAAGTCCTACATGAATGCATGCTGGGTTTAAAGGAAAACTTAAAATAAACTAAAATAGAAAATAGCCAAGGATAATATTATCACGTTGTTAAGAATGGGTCAGGATACTGATCCGGTGAGCTGATACTGAGTCGGGGCCCGTTTATCCACGCATCGACCCACCGAGCGGAACCATCGTCCCCACGCTTTCACAACTTGACGGCCTATCCGTACAACTCAAATTCCTCTGAAATCATCACTATTTTTGTTGAAGGGGAACTCAAATTCCAGAGTCATTCAGGTCGCAAGGTCCTTGACGTGCTCTAGTAGTGTAACTATCATATGATAATGTAATGCATGACATGGTGGGACTAGTTACCGAATGGCGGCACATGATGGGACAGTGGTGTCCGTGAAACCTGCACTGATCAACATTATTAAAGGCAGTAGTGTTGCACCACAGTACAAGGGAGATCAAGACAAAATACTTTTGCTAAAGTCAACAATGACGACTCATCATTGATGTGACACGTTTTGACGTTTACACCCCTCCCTTCCTATAAGTACTCCCCCTTGCCTAGTTCAGCCAAATGCACCAAGGAGAGCTTTGAAACTTAAGAGAAGGAGGAGAAGAATCTTGGATTCTTCAAGCCTAGCAGCGAATTCAGGCGACTCTCCGACCTCGAAGGACATCTGAGTGGGATGATCCAGTCACGTATGGTGAGTTGATTTATTTCAAATTTCCTGTACGACCTCTCTTTCACCTCTTTCCTCCTTTGTTTTTCTGCTTCTTTTCCAGCCGTATCCCTTCTTCCCAGGTCCAAGGAAAATTTCCAAACTACCGTGGCTTTCGAAGCTAATTTCCAACCTCTCCATCAGCATGAGGGCCATAATCACGAGGTGGCATCTTCAGGGGCTCCTGGTTCACGCCAATCATTACGACAAGATTCGCATGGACTGGGCGGCTATGGGTGCGCTGGTAGAGATCTGGCATCCTCAGACTCACACTTTCATTTTTCCTACTTTCGAGGCGACCATCCTTCTTGAGGAGGTGGAACTCCTGCTTGGGTTGAAAAGATTCAAAAGGGATGGCAAGATAAAGATCATGCTGATGCCGAGGAGGGTGACTTCCGAGGACGTCCCTGGAAGCTTCATGCCGTCTGGTGCCGTTAGAAACATCCAGACTCAGAAGGGAATTAACTTGCAAAAGCTCGTGGAATGGGTCATGGATGCCCTGAGAGGATTGCCAGATGATGATCGTTTGGAAGAAATCACGAAGGGATTCACAATCTGTTTGGCGGGTGCTCTCTTATTCCCTCATACCGACAACATAGTAGAGGAAGATCAGCTCAGTGCTATTTGCGGCATTTGGAATGGCAAAAGGGTGGGACCCGCCGTTCTTGCTTATCTTTACAGTGGCCTTACTGCTTCCAGAATGGGTAAGCCTCCTTTTGGTTGCGCACTTCTTCTGAATTGATGGGTTGATTTACATTTCAAATTTGATCACCGCGAGGGGATGCCAACTGCCTCGAAGATGTTTCAACAAAGTCCCTTTTACCACATGGCTGATGTGTTAGGCTTTGGTGGTAATATAGTGAACCGCGTTCCGTGGCTGAGGAAACGTGAAGACTGGAGGTCTCACATCAGAACTATGACGCAAAGCTTCTTCACTTGTGCACCGGCATGCCTACTCTCGTGCGAACTCCTCACGAGGTCTTCTCCCAAAGCTGAACTCCAACTTATTGACACGACTGAGTTTGTTCTTTATAACGTGCATCGGTGTTGCATTCAAATTGGCCTTCCCCGCCATTTGTTCCCACTGTTATCTGACATTGCTCCTCTAAGGAAGAGAGAATTGAGCATGGAAGAAGATGTAAAGGAAGTGAAGGCCATCAAGGTGTCGTGGAAGATAAGTATCCCGGGAAAGGCATTAGTGCATGTAGAGGAAGAATGCGAGCTGTGGAGGGTTTATGTAACTGAACTGGGGAAGTTAAGGCCGAAAACGCCTAAGCCCCTAATGTAGCTCCCTCTGCTGTTTTAATGAAATAAATGAGAAGTTATTGTGTGTAAAAGTTCTCTTTGAATTTTTAGCCCCCATTTTCTTTTATTATTATTTTATTTCTTTTTTTTGAACGCGTCTAACGTACAGGACGCGTAAATATTTTTTATTATTAATTTTTAACTATTTTTTAAAGTCTTCGCCCCCCTTTTATTATTATTATTTTTTTTGTGGACGCATCCAGGCGCCTAGACGTTCCAACTAATTTTTTTTTGGGCGCGTCCAGGCGCCTGACGCTCCAATTTTTTTTATAGATAAATAATAAAAAAATACAAAAATTATGGAGGCGTCAAAGGGCATTGACGCGTCAAACAAATTTTTTTAATATATAAGAAAATAATAATACTAAAAAAATAAATTATGAAGGCGTCCAAATAGTTGGACGCGTCATTTTTTTATTTTTATTTTTATTTTTTTAAATATATATATATATATATATATATATATATATATATATATATATATATATATATATATATATATATATATACATTGCGTTGTTCATTATTTGTGGCTCTGATGTAATTTCTTTTATTTTTGTGGTGTGCAAGGTGTGATGAGGAGCCATATCAGCTGGTTCCTAGTAGTGGCGGCGTACCGAGGGTTGCCGGACTTCCAGAGGGACCGAGTGGACGCCATGGGGTTCGGGGCGTTCTTGCGGATCGAGCCCTTCCGGCTTGACTTGCCTCTTGTCCAGGCGTTGAGGGAGCGATGGCACGCGCCGAGTCGAGCGTTCCTGATGCCCTGTGGCATATGGTGCCGACGCTGGAGGACGTAGTCCAGATCACCGGACTACGGGTGGACGGAGAGGCCGTCAGTGGGGTCACCTACCCCAACTAAAGATAGAGTGCCCTAGAGTTGTTAGGGCTGGAGACGAGCGTGACTGACAGAGACAGCAGGACAGTCGGCCGGGTAGGCATCATGGAGGCACTCGGATTCGTGGACTCGCGTCTGCACGTTAGCGAGAGCGGAGCAGAGTTCCTAGCGCGGCTAGAGGGAGCAGCTCGGCGAGCTTTTAGCTAGGATGCGGGCGACCGAGAGCAGGCGGACCTGGACCTTCGGAGGTTCCTCTTCTTCCTACTGGGTCACCTTCTGCTGGGGACGAAGGGGGATGACATCTATTATCGTTTCCTTGGGATCCTGGCGGACTTAGACCGAGTGGGGCACTACGCGTGGGGAGCAGCCCTGCTCTCCCACTTGATTGCTGATCTTTCCCAGGGGGTAGAGAAGGAGACGACAGTTGGTGGCTTCGCGCCTTTCCTCCAGGTAAACATTTCATTTATGTATTTTACAGTGATTCCTAGTCTACAGTCATGCAATTATTTGTACTAATGATGTATGATGGATGCATGAATGGAGTTATTACTACCTCCCGATGGGTAGAGCCAGGCAATGGAACCGGACAGCCGTACCCCTAGCGCGGCGGTGGAGGTCGGTCACGATTGCTGCGCCGCGCAGCTACCAGTTGACGTCGCTTCGACGTGAGCTGACCGAGTATCATGAGACCATGGTATGATGTATATGATCTTTTTTGTGCATTTACTTTGTTTATTAGGGTGGGGGCTGATATGATGCATGTATGGTGATGCAGGTGGTATGGAGGCCCTACATGGGCATTGCTGACGTTGGCCAGCCTTGGGTCGTAGCGGGCCGACCTCGTTTCGGGCGGGACCTGTGGGTCCACTGCATGAACGAGATCGAGCCACTACGACTCAGGCTAGTCATGAGGACCTTGGGGCTTGCCCAGGAGTGGGTGGAGGTAGACGAGCCTAGCCACGTCGGGCGGAGGACCCGGGGCAAGGCGAAGCTCGCGAACTGGCGCACACGCTTTCCTACACAGTACCAGGACTGGCAGTAGGGTGGCGTTCCAGTGGTGTCTCATGGGAAGGACAGCGTCGACTACTTGCGACGGTACCGGGACACGTACGCGGATCGCCTCTACCTTGGGAGGCCAGCAGGGGTAAGTATAAAATGAGGCTCTCTTTTTCCTTTTGTACAAATGCATGTGACTTTACTTTATATGCTCATGAATGTAGGATGCTCGGGACACCATTATCACTGACCTGCGGGCCCAGCTGGCAGCTGCCAGGCAGCAGTTGGCAGTCACCCGTCAGGAGCTGGACATCCTGGTGAGTCTATGTAATGCATAATCATTTTTTTTCTTTTGTGTCACCTGGATTCCTGATGCTTAGCTTCTTACTCTCGTTTGTTGTTCTGTGTTTTAGCGTGCCCATCAAGCGGCGGCGGCCGGGATGACTGGTGGGGTGGCCTCCAGCTCGCGAGCCCCTCCTCCGGTGGTCTCTTCTCTCCAAGAGTAGTTGGCGGGCGTGGTGGCCCGTGCTGAGGAGGCCGAGCGTGACCAGGTGGCTCGGGTGAGTGTTTGCTTGACACGGGTTCCCTTTCCGCGTATTCCCTTTCTTTTGTTGACTTCAATATGGGCTTTGACAGGTGGCGGAGATTCGAGATGCACTGGCTCGTGCGGTCCTTGCAGAGGAGGAGCGTGACGCCTGGGCGGCGGAGCGCGACGCTCGGATAGCGGAGCTAGAGGAGGACCGACGACGACGGGAGGCAGAGGAGCTTCCGCGCGGTGTGCTAGAGTTACGGATTGTCCTTGAGGTGTCGAGGAGAGAGGCAGAGAGAGAGAGAGAGCAGAGAGGGAGAGGGTGGAAAGGAGGGCAGAGTGGGAGAAGGAGAGGGCGGAGAGGGAGAAGGAGAGGCTGGAAAGGAGGGCTTTGGAGGCCCAGATGACGGAGCTCCAAGTGAGTCTCAGTACGGCAGAGGGGAGGCTACGAGAGAGCGAGGAGTGGTACCAGAGAGCGAAGGAGCGCGCCTTCGACAGTCTGGTTCCTTCTCTGTGGGTAGCTTCCTAGTTTCTTCGGTCGAGGAGCGGCGTCGTGCGTTCGAGGCCGGCCAGTCACCACAGGGCGAGGGGAGCACCGCCTCTCAGAGTTCGCGGAGGCCCCCTAGGGATCCGTGCCAGAGGAGAGAGGAGAGGGATGATAAGAGAGATGACCAGGAGGGTGGTGGTGAGAGTTAGAGAGTGATTTGTACACCCACCATCCTCACTTATGATGTATATGATAGACAGTTTGTTATATGGAATGGTTTCTTTTATGTCACTTGACTGTCTTTTTTTCACGTTCCTTCTCTCACGTTTCTTCACTTTTACTTACTCCTTTGTGACATGCTTCCCATGATCTTTCCCCAAAAACGGAGAATTACACCTTGTACGGAGGGCATACCGTCTTCCCCTCCCTCCCTTGGGACGTCTAGGCGCGAAGACGCATTTTAACCTTTTGAATTCAAATTTAAATCACCGAGAACCGCGGGGCGGCCTTTCTCCTTCCTCGCTTTGCCCACAAACAACTCCTCCTCTCGTTGTGATTTGCTTGCCTAGCTTCTTCCACTCCTGATTCATGGAGTACGGTGGGCCAAACCGTGGTGAAGGGAGAGGGGGGCGAGGAACCCCTCGCTCGAGGAGGGTCGTGCAAGAGCACGGAGAGGCGGTCTCGGAAGAGGAAGGGCCTCCACTGGCACTCGAGGGACCCGAGGGGCCCGAGGACATGGAGGGAGGCGAGCATGGCCCGGTAAGCTCCTTGATCTCTACCCTTTTAATTTCTTTTAGTTTTGTAGCGAACAAGTAGAGAGGGAGAAGAGGGTTCGGTGAGTGTTGCACTCAAATGATGAACGCGTCTTCGACATGAGACACTTTTTTTATTTTTAATGATGTGGCCTTTCCTTTTGATGCGCAGGGTATGACAAGGATCCCGGGCTTGGCTGATGAGTGGGCGAGTGCGGATGAGCTGAACCGCGTCGGGGGAGAGAGATGCGGCAAGGTAAAACTTGAAGACTGGCGCATACGTCTCCCTGCTCAGTTCCCAGACGGGCAGCGAGGTGATGTGCCTGTGCAGGGGAGTGCCGACTACCTGCGACAGTGCAGGGAGAGCCATGTGGGGCCTCTTCAACTAAGGAGACGGACAGAGGTAAAAGAAGGGCCCTACTTATTTATTTATTTTGAAATCTCGGGGCTTAGCTGATGGCTGTTGTTTGTCTGTTCCTGCGTACCTAGCAGGCAGCGATGGCAGGGATGTCCGGCAGATCGTCTTCCAACTCTCAGGCTCCTTTTCTGGAGATCGCCTCCCTCCGGGAGTAACTTGCCAGTGCAGTGGCCTGCGCGACCCGGGCTGAAGAGGAGTGTGATGCTTGGGCAGCAACCATAGCAGAGCTGCGACGTCACGATGAAGAGAGGCCGTCTCCAGACATCCTGGAGTTAAGGGTCCTCCTCCAGGTGGCGAGGAGGGAGGCAGAGAGGGAGAGAGAGGAGAGGGAGAAAGAGAGGGAGGAAAGAAGGGCCGAGTGACGGCAGGATCGGGATGAGAGGAAGGCCTTGGACGCCCAGGTGAGGGAGTTCCAGCTAGGCCTTCAAGTTATGGGGCAGAGGTTAGAAGTCATGGAGACGCATTATGAGAGAGCACGAGAGTTCGGGGCGCGACTCCGCCAGTCTGGCCATCTTTCTGTCGATGGCTTCTTCGTCACGCCAGGGGAGCAGCAGCGAGTCACCGTTGCTGAGCAGGCATTGCGGGGTGAGGGTACTGCTGCTTCACGGAGCCCCAGAAGGCCCCTGAGGGACCCTCACCTCAGGGGAGAGGAGAGGGATGCCTAGAGGGACGAGCATGAAGATGATGGCGAGAGTTGGCGAGCTAGCATACCCGCCTCATCTTTATGATCGTGATGTTCATGACTGTGATGTTTATGACAGTTTATATAGACTTATGAATGGAGTGATTTGATTTCCTGTCGTTCATTTGTTCTCTTACGCGTTCCTTCTCCCCTACGCTTCTCCTCCTTTATACTGTCCCCATGTGATGTGCTTGCCGAGACCCCGCCCAAAAATGGGGAATCATATCTTGCTTCGACCACCTTTCGCACGGAGATCTGCCGCTGAAGTCAACAATGATGGCTCTAGTCCCTTCTCCCTTTCAACCTTCTCGGACGACCTCTACGACATGAGAGGGCATCCCTAGACTGTGTAGGGAGCAAGTCATCACATCACACCAATCAATTACCCTACGCTGGCGGTGAAGTGACACATGGGACTGCAAGGAAGGTGCCATAGCATGAGGGTCATTATTAAAGGTGATGGAGGCAGCTTCGGCTCGCACTTCCTCCATTTCTATAAATATCTCCCTCGTTCGTTCTCCCAGGGGCATTGAGAGCCAACTCGAAGAGTACAAGTTTCCACGGAAAAGGAGGAACTAAGAGTTCTGAGGTTCATAATGGAGGGCGAATCTTCCCACTCCTCAAAGAGAAGCAGGTCCAACGGTAGCAGTTCCAGGAGACTCTCAGACCTCGAGGGGCACTTCAGTGAAAGGACCCAATCGCAACTCGTAAGATGAGCTTTCTTGCCCCTTCTCTCATTCTTTCCTTCTTTCTCTCTTTTGACAAAACCCCTCTCCATTTCTTGTGTATGCGCAGAGTGTGATGAAATCACATATTTAATGGGAGTTAGTAGTGGCAGCATACAGGGGTCTCTCGGATTTTCAGAAGGCCAGGCTAGACGTGATGGGGCTTGGAGCTTTTCTCCGGATTGAGCCCGTCAAGCTCGACCTCGCCCTCGTCCAAGCATTGCGTGAAAGGTGGGATCCAACGAGTCGTGCCTTCTTGATGCCTTGGGGGCACATGGTGCCTAGCCTGGAAGATATGGTCTGAATTACGGGCCTGAAAGTGGATGGCGAGGCGCTGACTGGTGTCACATACTCCGACTACAGAGAGGCTGCTCAGAGGTTACTAGGAGTGGACCTGGATGATCACAAGAACATGTCCGTAGCCAAGACGCCTATCATGGAGACGTTAGGGCTTACTGACGTTCGTTCCTGTGATGATGAGTCCTTGGAAGAGTTCATGGAGAGGACTAAAAGAGGATGCCGCGCCGTCTACTGCGTAGATGTGAGCAATTGGGAGAGAGCCAACATGGATTTGAGGAGATTCCTCTTCTTCATGTTGGGGAAATTACTGTTGGGCTCGAAGGGAGACAACATCCATTGCCGCTTTTTAGAGTTCCTGGTGGACCCTGAGAAAGTGGGGCGATACGCCTGGGGAGCAGTCATGCTGGCGCATCTATTTGTGGGTTTGTCTGAAAGAGCAGACCGGGAGGTAACAGTGAGTGGTTTCACACCGTTCATCCAGGTATCCCCCCTATCCTTTTTCTTTTTCTATATATTTTTTTATTTTATTTTTATTCATTTTTTATTGATGATACATGATGGTGCAGTTGTGGAGTTATTATTACCTCCCAATGGGAAAGGCTCGCCATTGGCGCCCAATGGCGGTGCTGTTGGCAAGGCGGTGGCAACCCATTACGAGCCCGGCCCCTCTATCCTACCAGCTGATGGTGTTAAGACACGAGTTGCAAGAGTTCCCAGCGGCGATGGTGGTTATTTATTTTATTATCTTTTTCTTTTTTCTTTTTCTTTTTTTTGTGATTAAGAAGATGTGTGTGACCTGACCTAGGTGGTCTGGAGGCCTTATGCGGGCATGACTGACGCCGATCAGCCATGGGTCATAACGAGTCATGCCCAGTTTGGGCGTGACCTCTGGATGCACTGTGTGAATGAAATCGAGCCACTTCGACTACGATTAGCCATGAGGACCTTAGGGCTCGCTCAGGAATGGGTGGACATGACTACAACACCGCGTGTCGGGAGGAAGACGCGTGGGCCGGCGACCTCCGTTGATTGGAGAGTGCGGTTCTCCGAGCAATATGAGGACTGGCAACGGGGTGGCACTCCCGTGGAGTCACATGCTCAAGACAGCGATGATTATCTACGCCTCTACAAGGCGATGTACGCAGAGTGACTCCATCCCGAGGGGACTGTTGAGGTGAGCATATTTTTCTTTTCTTTTTCTTTTTTTTCTCTTTTTTCTCTTTTTGTATGTTAACCTATGCCCTGGCCATAGGATGTTCGCGACACTATGATAGCGAACCTGCAAGCTCGCCTGATAGGCACGGAGCGGCAGTTACATGATACTCGCGCAGCCTTGAGTTCTTCGGTAAGCCTGCATACACATGATCATAGACCAAGATTCCTGGTTCTAGGTCCTCAGTGCCTCCTTATGTGTGTTGCAGCGCGCCTAGCTTGACGCGGCTTCCTCAGCGATGGGGGCGGATGGTGTCTCTTCCAGCTTATGGATCCCCACTTTCGAACTCGATTTGCTTCATGAGCAGCTTGCTCATACTACGCAGCGAGCCGCGGAGGCAGAAGGAATGCTTTTCGCATAGGTGAGAGTCTCGCCATTGAATTTCACTTATCCGTGCCTCCACATATCTGAGATGATGGTTATGGCAGACGAAAGAGGTGCAAGATGCACTTGCTCGCATCGCGCAAGGGGAAGCCATAATAGCGAAACTGGAGGGAGAGTTGCGGCATCGCCCAGACGATGGCTCTTCTCGGGATGCCGTGGAGCTGAGGATTACCCTTCAGCTGGAAAGGGAGGACAGAGAGAGAGAACGCGCGGAAAGGGAAAGAGATACCGAAAGAGAGAGAGAGGCGACAGATTGGCTGAGAGGGAGGAGCGGAGGGCCATGGAGGCCCAACTGTTTGAACTCCGAACCAGCCTCGATCTTGCTGAACAATGACTTAGAGATGATGAAGAGTGCTACCGAAGAGCATGAGAGTGTGGCTTTCGTGTTAGCAGCTTCTTTGCCGCCCCTGTCGATCGACGGGGAGCGGAGACGGGAAGAGGGGTACAGAGCAGTAGAGGCACCGCCTTGCATGGTTTAGCAGCACCCTCCAGGGTTCCTCGCCTGGAGAGTGGAAAAAGGGATAACACAGAGAGAGAGGACAGAACTTAATGTACAATTTCTAGAAGGAAATAAAGAAAGGAATGTTCAGTTTCCTATCTCCTGCCTTCGTTCCTGCTTTTCAATTCTGTACACATGGCTTAATAAAAAAAGTCAGTTTTTCCGTTCTGACTTGGCCCCTTGCTCAACAAGCAAATGTTTGTTTCGACTGTCCTTGATGATGGGTCAAGGGGCCAAGTCTTTATCAATTAAGGCAAGAGCAAAGATGATGAATGCAACACACATGCACACAAATGGGAACAGAATGTAAAAAGGTAGCACACAAATGAGATCACATGGATGCTAATTTTTTTAATGTGTTTTTTTTTTAAATTTTTCTTCCTCTTTTTTTTAAATAATTAATGCCTAGTGACCATTCTTGTGGCACCTGACTTTTATGAAGACAGGGTTCCTTACTAACCTCCCAAGGTATCCTGTGTGAGCATCTAGATTGATTTGGGCCCCTAGACTCCTCAAATGATAATCCTGCCGGTTAAGACTTAACCTGATGACAAAACCGTCATGCCATGCTTAGGCTCCCAGTCGCTTCCGACCGCAAGGATACACCGAAAGAGTGTTCGAGGTAAAAGATTTGCCTGACCCGGGTCTATTTCCTCACAACTCTAGATGGTATATGATTGAACACCTTGAAACATTAACGGCCAACCGCGCGACGCTGACCCGGAATCAGACGCCTGTCGCACCTATTGGTGACACGCTTGCATTGACCTAAGCCCGAGGTTAAAGTGAGAATCCACCGAGGTGGTAGATAGAGGTCTTGACCGGCCAGAAACACCGAGACTCCTTCGTGACGATGGCTTTCGCTTTTCGAAGTAGACAACTATATGTGTGTTTTGCTAAAATGAGGTCACTTGCCTTAGCGGGGCGCGCCTTTCGGGATTTCCATTAAGCTTTCATCTTTGAGGGGAGGAAGAAGAGTAGTGGGGTAAACCTTCCGAGAGGACCGACAAAACCGTTAACCCGACGAGCTAACCGGGACCTACTCGACCTCTCCCTTTTGGGCAACTTCGGACCAAACCTCGAACAGAATTACGTTGCCCCTTTGTGGAATTTAACTTTTGTTTTGAGGAGTTTCGCTTGTTGAAATCAGGCACGGCCACGACCAGGCTTTCATTTGACTTTGATTTATCTCTTCTCTTCTTTTTCTCTTTTTCTGAGGGAGACATGATGATTTGATATGTGGTAATCCCTCTTGTATGCCTGCGGGGACACTGTCCTCTTCTCGTGCTCTGACTCGAGTTCGAGGAGATGAATCCTACTCTCGCCTTCAGAGTATGGTACTTTGGTTCCCTTATGCTCAACATTTTAAGGGCACCGGCTGTCTCATTGGGCCGAGAAAGAAGAGAACAAAGATTACGACTTTCCTGGAGACCTTCGAGTACAGCCCCACAATAAGCAATACTACCAACTTTTTTTTGGCTAAAACAGCTGTGTGTGTGTGTTGCCTTCTTTTAGTGGTCGTAAGCCGACATGACCGGACAGGAATCTCTGCGGTTCTGGCGGGCCAAGACTCGAGACCTACGGAGCATTAATGGGTCCTATCCTACATGAAGGACAGATGCAAAGACTTGACTGTATGATGAACACTAGGCGCTCCCTTTTTTGTTTCTTTTTTTTGTTTTTTTGTTTTTTTAGGCTTCCCTCGAGTTCCGCTTCGTTTGATCCCAAAAGCGGGGCGTGGGAGTATGCGCAGGATAACCCTGAGTTAGGCTACGAAGACTGAAAAGTGAATTTTCGACTCTGATGGTCCTCGTACCATGCCGATTGTTACACTTATCTAAGGGTAGTATTTCTTAAGATAAAGACCGTTCCAAGGGTGGGATAACTCAGTTCCTTCGGCATTGACTAGCTTGTAGGGTTGCCGGGGTACGCAACCTGAACCACATATGGTCCTTCCCAATTGGGTTGAAGTTTAGAAAGTGGCCCTCCAGGTTTGACAAAAATTCTTTTTACGACCACTTCACCGACTTTGAATTTTCTCTCAATGACTTTCTTTTGGTAAAAACGAGCGAGTCTATTTTGATAAACACACGCATGCTCGGCAGCGGCCAGCCGCTTCTCGTCTAAGAGTTCCAACTGGGCAAGGAGTGAATCGCGTCGTTTGTCGAGGGGAAATTCTTATCCAATTGTACCCTGAGAGAAGGAATCAGAGTCTCATACGGGACTACCGCTTCCATCCCATAAGGGCAAACGGGGTCTGCCCGATGGAGGTAAGGATTGAAGTGCGATAGGCCCATAGAGCTTCGATAAACTTTTCTGGCCAGTCTAAAAACTTACTAGACTCGCAAGTTTTCTTTATGATTTTGATCAATATTTTGTTGGTGGCCTCTGCCTGGCCATTACCTTGTGGGTAATAAGGTGATGAATGATGCAATGCGATTACGTACCTTTTGTAGAGGTCTTGAAGGTCCTGAGAAATGAACTGTGGCCCATTGTCTGTGACGATTGTGCTTGGAATGCCGAACCTGGTGAGGATGTTCTTCATGATGAACTTGCAGACTGTTGATGCCTTGATTTTCGCGTAAACTTCGGCTTCGGCCCATTTGGTGAAGTACTCCATCGCAGTGAGGATGAAGGATTTCTCCTTGGTGAGGGAGTTAGGATCGCCTAGGGGACCAATGATGTCGAACGCCCACATGGAGAAAGGCCATGGTGAGGATACTGGATGAAGGGAGGAAGATGGTGAATGAATCTTATCGGCGTGAAGCTGACACTTGACACACCTATGGACATAGACAACATAATCCTCTTCCATGGTGGGCCAGTAAAAGCTTTGCCGAATGATCTTCTTAGCGAGCATTTGGCTATTTACATGGCCACCGCACACACCTGAGTGTGCTTCCTCTACTCATTTCCAGACCTCATCGTCATCAAAACACCTTAAAAGAATACCATTAAGGCTTCTCCTATACAGTAGACCTCTAACCAATGTGTCTTTCTGGGCCACCCTTCTTATGGCTTTCTTATCCTCTGTGGTGGCTCCTTCAGGGTAAGACTGATCTTTGCAATATTTGACGATTTCATAGAACCAATGTTTCTCCTCATCGTCCAGTTCTTCTTCAAATTCTGCCAACATGATTTTCCTCTTCTCAAGAGTTTCTCCTTCCTGAATCTTCCGTGGGACTCTTTCTTTGATCTTTAAAAGGTAAGGGTCCTGAATAGCAGGGACAAGGTGCTTGTAGATGGTGATGGATTCAGACCATACACCTAAAGGGAATCTAAAAGATGACGCCAAGGAGGCGAGGGCATCGGTCAGAATGTTCTGTTCGCGAGGAACATGGACAAAGATCAGCTTGGTGAACAATTTGGCATAAGCGGAGACCAGCTCCTGATAAGGCTTGAGCTTGGGATCAAGGGTGCGATATTTGGTAAGCACCTGGCGGAGAATAAGTTGACTATCACCCACGACTCGTAATTCTGTGATATAGAAAGAATGGGCTAGTTCTAGACCAGCTAGAAGAGCCTCATATTCAGCAATGTTGTTGGTGACTGGGAATGCGAGATGAAACGTCTCTGGGATGGTGACGCCTTCGGGCGTTAGAAGGACAATGCCAATACCCTTCCCTTGGAAATTCAGAACTCCATCAAAATATAATGTCCACATTGGCTCATCGGAATGAGTGACGGACATTAGTTCCTCATCTGAAAATTCTGATTGGATAGGGTCGAACTTGGGGAGAGGGTGATGAGCGAGATGCTCGGCTATAGCATAGCCTTTAATTGTCTTTTGCTGGATATAGGTGATGTCAAACTGAGATAATAAACTTTGCCAGCGTGCTAGCCTATCGGTAAGGATAGATTTCTCCAGGAGGAATTTGATAGGGTTCATGCGAGCAATCAAATGGACCTCATGAGCCAGGAAGTAGTGCCTCAATTTCTGCACTACCCAGACGAGGGTAGCACAGGTTTTCTCCATGGCTGTGTACTTCTGTTCACAGGGATTGAGGAGTTTGGACAAGTAATAGGTTGCCCGTTCCTTGCCTTCTTCATCGGCTTGTGCGAGGACGGCTCCTACGCAGTCATCCAAGACTGAGATATAAAGGATCAGAGGTTTTCTCGGCTTTGGTGGAATGAGAACGGGTGGATTAGCCAGGTATTCCTTTAACCCTTTGAAAGCTTTTTGACATTTAGAATCCCAATGGAATTCTACTCCTGACTTGGTCAACTCAAAGAAAGGTCTACACCTTTGTGAGTGCTGAGACACAAACTGACGAATGAATTGCAACCTTCCAATTAAACCTCGGACTTCCCTTAAGTTCTTGGGAGGTGGCTTATCTCTGATGGCCTTAGCTTTGTTGGGATCTATTTCAATCCCCCTTTTACTCACAATGAAACCCAGTAATTTGCCCGATGATACGCCGAACACACTTCTTCGGGTTCATTTTCAATTGGAACTCCCTTGATCTCTCCAACACCTTAGCCAAGACTCTCGGATGTTCCACCCTAGTTCTTGATTTCACCAATAAATCATCCACATACACCTCCAGATATATATGCATCATGTCATGAAATATGGCCATCATAGCTCTTTGGTAAGGAGCTCCAGCATTCTTTAACCCAAACGGCATGACCACGTAACAATATGTTCCCCAAGGTGTAGTAAATGACGTCTTCTCCTGATCCTCTTCTGCCAAACGAATTTGATTGTATCCTGAAAATCCATCCATAAATGAGAGGGTCTCATAGCCTGCCGTGTTATCGATTAACACATCAATATGAGGCAGGGGAAAATCATCCTTTGGACACGCACGGTTAAGGTCCCGAAAGTCGATACAAATTCTGACTTTTCCATCATTCTTCATGACCGGGACAATGTTTGCCACCCATTGAGGATAAAGGACGACTCTAATAAACCTAGCTTTGTGGAGCTTGTCGACCTCTTCTTTCATTTTCAAAGCCATCTGAGGGTGGAAACGTCTTAACCTTTATTTTACCGAGACAGACCCTGGTTTTAGAGTTAAGCGGTGTCCGACCAAGGTGGAATCCAGACCCGACATATCCTCGTAGCTCCATGCAAACGTGTCCTTATACTCTTTGAGAACTTCAATTAATGCCTCTTCTTCAGATGATGGCAAATTATCACTTATGAGGATGATCCTAGGGTCTTCCTCAGTTCCCAAGTTGACTTCTTTGGTGGACTCTTCTACGGCGGCTGACGGCTCGTCGAATCTCCTCATCCCACTAGCATATGCGTCGGCCGCGTCCTCATATTCTTCATCATCTTCTTCAATAGGGCATTCTTCATCTGTGATCTCGTAGACTCCATACCCTTCATCAATTGTGCAATTCTCCTTGCAATCTATCTCTGGCAGTTGGATGGATTTTCTAGCAATTGAGGAATGGATAGGCACGCTCGACACCTACTGGCTAGATCCAGGAGGAATCGACGAGGGATCTGCTTACCCTTGGATTTACTTTTGGGCCTTGACCCATTATTCCTAGGTTGACTGAGCTGTCCTACGGACGAGGAAGAAGCTAAAGAAGATGTTGAAGAATGTACAGGGAAGGACCCCTCAGAGGAGGGGTAGAAAAGGTCACTCATAGGACCTTGGATGAGTGGCCCGTAGGTCGGGACGCATTCGCGGGAGATGTAGGAGGTTTCCTCAACGAAGATGTGTTGTTGAGGGGTTTGAAAATCGACGTTTTTTTTTTTCGTTTTCATTTGTAATGACAAAGCAATGAAAAGAGATCAGAGGAGGGGGAAGAGTGATTATAGCTAAAGGGTTGGGAGGCTCATAGAGCAGATCATGATTGAAAATCTAGCGCAGGTTGAGAAACCCGCGTAGGTATGTAACTAGAGAAGGAGACCTGGGGAGATCGTTAGACAACCGTCTGGCCCAGGAGGAAGACAACAATGAGGGCTGCGGTGAGTGAATGGAGAAGATGATGGCTAATGAGCCGTCGATGGCAATGTTGATGACGGATGAGGGTCCACCGGTGACAGAGTCCTCTTGGCAAGGATGGTTTGAAATTCTGGCAACAGTAGTGATATCCCCTGGCGTTTCAGAGATCAATGGCGACCCTACCAGCTGCGGGGGTGAGAACGTTCTTTCTAGTGCAATGGAAATATCTTGTATGTCAAACCATTTGCCCCATTCGCATTACAGATCCTTAATCTTGTCTCTCTTAGCGGCCCTTGAACATTTTTTAGCCAAGTATACAACATGTGATCCCCCATGTGTTTCCTGCAGGTAATCCCCCATTTGAATAATGGCCCCTTTCATGAAATGAGAGGATAGGGTCTACGTGAGGGGTTTCCCATCTGCCTCGAGTGATCCTTCAAAACCTAGACCGAACTTGTGGCTCAACCTTTTTTCCTTTGGTGGTGTCAGCCTTCCTTGCAATTGTGCGCCCAAACCTTTGCCCTGTTGATAGCCGATATTCCTCATTATCTCCCATCCTTTAGAATGAGAAGGGAGACGTGACATCGGTACCGAAAGTGGCTTCTTTGGTGTTGGTGGAATGCGAGATGGGTCATACACATCTAGTAGTGACAATATGGGCCGATGAGACGGCCAAACAGACGGCAGAGAGATGTTAATAGCGTCCACTGAATGAAGGACATGTGTACTGACTACTTTAATAATCCTCCCATTGTACGGAAACTTTAGGCATTGGTGGTTGGTGGAAGGCACAACATCCATGACTTCAATATAGGGGCGACCCAGTATAGCCTTGAATGTGGGATCCATGTCGAGGACATGGAATTCCATAGAGACTGATGCAAGGCCTAATTCTGCCTTCAGGATAATCATTCCCTGTGGTGGCCTTTTGCTGTTGTCATAAGCTGTGACTGTGATTGAGGAAGGTCTTATCTGTTCCTCACCGACTTCACATAACTGAAGGGTGCTCATGGAGATCACATTTATGGACGTGCCCGTGTCCACCAAGCACGGGTGTATGAACACTCCATTGATTTTTATTGAAACACACAACACATACTTTCGAGCTTCCTTGGGGGCGAGCTCGTGGTTATGAAACACAATGGCTGGTTGTGTGTCTGTCGGCGTCAGAACGGCTGAAATCTTCTCTACAGGGAGGTCCTCATTTACCATGACATTTTGAAGATATTCCATTAAGGCTGCCTGATGGGATGTGGATCTCTGAAGCATCTCAAGGATGGAGATCCGAGCAGGTGTCTTGTCTAGGTGTTTTAACAAATCATACTGTGTTCCAGGGATGGATTTTTCTGGATGTCCTTCATTGTCCTTCTCTGGCTGAGACTGCCCGGGGTCCTGACTGTTCTTGGGGAAAACCCTATGGAAAATCCTTCCACTCCGGAGCACCATTGCCTACGGCTTTTGTACCTCTATGGGGGTAGCTGTGGGTTTTAACAGAGGTTTGAGGGGTAGCGGTGGAGGTATGGTTGATGAAGCCGGAGTAACGATGGAAGCAGGGATTCTGATGAGGGGTTTGTTAGGTGGAGGTATGGTGGAGGTAGAGGGGATCTCATATGGGCTATGGAGGGTAAGGGGTTTGGAAGGTGGAGGCGGAGGCAAAGTGGAAGTAGAGGGGATCTCATGTGGACTTTGGAGGATAAGGGGTTTGGAAGGTGGAGGCGGAGGCAAAGTGGAAGCGGATAAGGCTTGAGATGGATAATGGTTCTGAGATGGATGGTGGGTAATGAGTGGTTTTACGAGCGTTAATGGAGGTATGGTGGAGATAGGTGAGGTCACGTATGGTTGATGGATGATAAGAGGTTTGGAAGACATAGGGGTAGATGTAGTAGGGGTGGATGGCAAAATGGAGGGGTGAGAGAAGATGAGAGGGTGCGAGGGCATAGTGGAGGGCGTTGGCTGATAGGTCATTGGTGAGTTAGTGGGAGAGGTGCGGATGAGAGGGCGTGATGGCTGTGGAAATGGTGAAGGCCGCGCTATAGGTTGTGATGCAGGTTGATGAGAGAGAGGTGCTACCCGGGCAAGGCGAGGGGGTTGCCTGATGATAGGGTTGGCGGCAGTAAGAACGGAGGTACTTTCTGGGTGCCACACCTGCTCTCTCCCAACTTCCGAGAAGGAGGAGATGGGGTTAACTTGGTGATTGGGTTGTTGGTGCTCTGGTAATGGATTCTGGATTATGCCCATGTTGGGCTGTTGTGGTTGGATCTGCTGAGGCTGTTGTTGTTATTGTGGTTGTTGCTGTGGCTGCTGTTGTAACTGCTACTGTTGTTGGAACTGTGGTCTAGGAGGAGGTCTCCTGGCTTTGAGAGTGGCTATGTATCACCTCATTTCATCCCAGTCAATCCCACCTTCATCGTTCATATCATAGATGTAGTCCTTAAAGTGGAAACTGTTCTCTACTATATGTTCTGGCTGCCTGTGGTAGACATAGTATCTAGAAGTATCAACATTCGGGGGCCATGCAAGCTTCTCCCTGGATAGGATGAGTGTATTTGAGGCCATGAGGGCACTGAAAATATCTGCCAAAGTTTCTGGCAATGGTGGGTAATGGGCTCTCTTGGGGCCAATCGGCCTCCTTTGTTGCTGTGGGGGGCCGTAATTCCCTGGGGGTGGAACCTGGTGGTACTGAGATGGTGGTTGTTGTTGCTGGGGTTGAAACGGTTGAGGCATGTTATTGTGGGGTGGATTATTTTGGCGCGGAGGATGAGAAGGGAAAGGACCTTGCTGGAGGGGAAGTCGAGGCATTTGTGGATAGCTTGAGTTGGCTGCATAGTTGGCGTTGTTGACTGCACTCACCTGGTCATTTGTTACGACCCCTTCTGTCGCTCCACTTGGGACACTATTGCCTATCTTTCTGACCACCTTGGGCTTCGACAGCTCAAACATGTGCATAATGGGGGAGTCTTTTAATTGGGTCTGGATATACCGGGCCCTCTCATGGAGCTATTCCATTGTGGTAAGCTTATTCATGGCCAGGACGTGTCTGAACTGTGGGGTTGCATTGGACACAATCATTTTCACTTGTTCGGGCTCTAAGAGGGTATCTCTTATCCTTTCTGCCAGAGACCTCCATCTATCAGCATAGCGGACAAAATCTTCGTCCGGCCTCATTTTCTCGGCCACTAGGTCGGTAATGGAAAGAGAGGGACCAACCCTATCCTGATACTTTTGCAAGAATCTTCTTTGCACTGTATCAAAATTCTCGGCCTCGCCGGGCTCAAGAGAATAGAACCACTCTAGCGCAGGACCGTCCAATGATCTCCGAAAGAGGTATGCCAGGGATCTCTGATCATTTTGCCAATAGGAGGATTCGTACATGAAGTCCTTGAGGTGAATAAAGTGGTTGCCAGTGCCATTGTACCTGCGGTATGTGGGCATTTTGGAGGGAGGAAGATGGATCACCGGAAGGATTGGCAAAGCAACCTCCGGGGTGGATTTCACGTCCACCATTTTCTTCAAATTCTGAAACTGTTCGTCCATTCTATTGAACCTGTTGAGGAGCGATTGGGCAAGCTCCTCGGGAGGTGAAGGTGGCACCTGCCACTGGGGAGGGAGATGTCTCCCGGAGACCTGAGGAGGAAACCCCGAATGGGAGGGAGCTGTCGGGCCGCCGACAGCTAACCCTGGCTGGAGTGGCGTATGAGGAACGGTAAGGGTTTGAGATTGTGAAGGGAATTGGAACGAGGGAGGTTGTTGGCTTGCTGCCCTTTAAGTAAGGGAGAAGAGGTGGCTTGCACCGGTGAAGGAGATGGGATGGCCTGCACCGACTCTTGGAGGGGTGCGATGGCTGGAGTTGACTCTTGGGGGGTGGGAGAAATGGATTTCCCTTTCAGAATGGCCTGGAAGGCCCGGAGCTGTCCAGAGGTGAGCTCCGTGTTGGCGAGGACACCCAGCAAAGAGGAGATGTCCTGTGGTGGGGATGTGTCCCCTGCGGTAACCTGCACCTCACGTGAGGGCTCATAGGAAGGGCCCGAGTCCATAGCATGGACACGCGGCTCGACTGACTGACCACGACCAGGGTGGTTCTCTTCAAAAGACTCGTGAGCCATGCTCAAAGTTCTTCCGAAACGTGAAAACATACACCAACAAACAGATAGCAGAGATTATCAAACAAGTAGATGCCTTTACGCCCTTTTTTTTGTTTTCGTTTTGATATATATATATATTTGTTTTTAACCAAATCTGAAGTTCACACAAAAGGAAGGACCCCGATTAACTTTGTTTCATCGCTGTGTCAACTAGGGTCACTCGTCTTACCACGAATGGGTCAACTAACTCCGGGGAACTTCAATGGTACAACTGGCCCAGTGAACGAAGAGGGAATACTTCACTGTCGGGGACTTACGGAGGTCCCGGTGGAGGAGATTCTAGTCCGTCGAGAGGAATTCCCGAACGGAGAGTCCTTCCTTCACTGAGAGAGGGTGATCCTTAGAAAACTAAAAAAATGGGGTGGATGTATGCAATGAAGTGCTGAACAGATATACAGAACATAAGAAAACAACAGAGATAACAAAGATATAATCAACACCCAATGAATCACAAGGGACTAGGGGTGAAGTGCACGAGGTGCACGAGGGATAAGAGCTGAAAGTGCTACTGTGAGCACAACTGGAGCGCGCGAGGGCGCAAAGGTGGAGAGGCACAGGCGGTACCAAAGTTGCAAGAGTAACCAAGAGAAAGCGAAAGCTGTTCCACCGTGATCGCCAAGATGTGAGTGACGTCACACGGAATGCAGCGGCGAGCGGAGCGTGCGGGCTCATTTTGCTACGATACGAAAAAAAGAAAGAGAGAGAGAAGAAGAGAAACCACCACGGGAGATTACTCCGGCGGGGTGTGCAGAATAGATATAACGTAACAAGATATGGGGATTAAACGGTCATAGCAGGAAATGACTCTCCACGACCTCAGGGGATGGGAATAGTGTAGAATTTAAATGACAGTAATTTAAACGGCCATTGCGGGAAGTGACTCGCCGCGGTCTCGAGAATATGAGAAGATATGTGAATAACACGGAATATAAATGACAGAAATTTAAACGGCCATTGCGGGAAATGACTCGCCGTGGCCTTGAAAATATGAGCAGATATGAGAGTAACACAAGATATAAGTAGCAGAAATTTAAACGTCCATTGTGGGAAGTGACTCGCCGCGGTCTCGAGAAGATGAGCAGATATGAGAATAACACAAGATATAAGTAGCAGAAATTTAAACGACCGTTGCGGGAAATGACTCGCTGCGGCCTCGAAAGTATGACAGATAGAAGCACAGCACAGAATATAAGTGGTAGAAATTTAAACGGCCATTACGGGAAGTGACTCGCCGCGGCCTCGCGGATATAACAGATATAGGAACAGCAAGGAATATCAATGACAGAAATTTAAACGGCCATTGCGGGAAGTGACTCGCCGTGACCTCGAGGATATGATGTGATCGCCAGGGGCCGGAGACCCCAAAATAAGAATAATGATCACGCTTACCTCAAAAGTAGGAAATGGTGGGTTACTTCTTCCTCTCCCTTCGGCCGGCCGATGGAGAGGGCCTTCCTTGGTTACCCTTGCAAAAGAAGAAACAGACAGATAACGAACGAATCAGAAAAATGGCAATGTAGTATTAGTCCCTTGTGAAGAAAAATGATGAGATCATGGCGAGACACACACCTGGTTGGTGTTATTTTTAAACCCCCCTCGGACACGAGTAGGAGGAAAATACTATGATGAATGGGGGATCGTGCAAACGTGCATAAAAATGGATCTCTCTTATGAAGGGAGATGACGGGATGATGCATGCGACAGAAATGACAAAAGAGAGGGGGAGAGAGTGGCTTATTGAAGATGCCGATGGCGGGATCCGGCGGAGCTTCGGCAGCGTAGGGACGACGTGGAAGCAGAATGGGTGGAGCTAGCCTTCCTCTCGTGAGTGCGGGCACTCGGGAAGCCGGCAGAACCTCCTCTTGTAAAAACCCACGGGTTAGAAACGGGATTCGGCAGAGTCTCTCCTTCCTCTATCGGATCTGAAGCCCCCTTCCTTCGAGGGAGGGGGTCCTCTATTTATAGAGGAAAATTTGATTGAGGCATCCAGGGACTTGGACGCCTCAATACTGAGGCATCCAGGTCCCTGGACGCCTCACTAATTTTTTTATTATTATTTTTAATTTCTTTGAGGCATCCAACCTTTTTGACGCCTCAAGAGTGAGGCGTCCGGGACCCCGAACACGCCTATTTGCGCCCATCGAATTGCCACCGAAAGTCGTCGATAGTGGGGAAAGCGCGTGGTTTCGACGCGTAACCGTGACTCTCGAAGGGCGCGTCTGGTCGGCAAGACGTCTTTATGATTGGACTTATTCGAAAACGTCAAACTAAACGGTCGGAGTGGCACCACGTGCGCGCTACACGAGACTTCTGAAGAAGGCGTCTAGGGTCCTTGACACGTCAAAGTGAGGTGTCTAACCAACTTGACACGTCAAAGACTTTTCACGAATTTTTTAAAAAAAAGTTAAAAAAACTAAAAAAAAAGGAAATCACCAAAGTAATTAAAAATGTGAAGGTAACGTTGGGGTATCATAATGTAATATGAGATTCACTCACGGTAATGTCAAAAACAGCGTGTCTACACTAATGACAAATAACCAAGGGGGGGAAGGGGGCACCCCTCGGCCAAGCCCATATAATTGGGCCCATTAACCTATCAAACTAACATAATGACTCAAGACTTAGGTAAATAACTACCTAACCTAGGTACTGGACTCAAATAAAAGAAAATTACAATGATATGACTCAAATAAAATATGAAAATTACATGTCTTGACTCACAAAAAGGTGACGGACACAGTGGAGCCATGCTGGCGAGCAATCAGAGCTGTGGAAAAATGTGAAGGGCGAGAGATGCCCCCATCACCGCCTAGAGCGCCCTTCAACGTCACAATCACCCATGGACCAGAAGAGCGTGAGTGCTATGTTAGCCCAACTCGAGCATAACCTTATGGCCCAATTTGAAGAATCCATAGGCCTATTACGAGCCGAGTTAGGGGAGAGGATCCAAGCCTTAGAGGATCTTGTGAAAAAAGAGGAAGGAAATCCCGTGGCCAATCCTAGGGAAGAGAGAAACTAACCCCACCAAAATCAGGCTACTCGAGGTAGAGAGCAAGAGGATCGTGCGCCTCGAGAGAGAGACCACGACGATGAGAATATCATCCTACGGAACGTCAAGATCGATGCTCCGAGTTTTGATGGATCCCTAAATCTCGCTACATACCTTGATTGGGAGACCGGGATGGATAAATATTTTGACTGGCATCACCGCATGACCCCTGCCACAAGGGTGAGGTTTGCCAAAATGAAACTCCTAGGTCAAGCCAAGACCTACTGGTGCAACATTGAAAATCTCCTAGCAAGGAGACGAGAGGAGCCCATAAACACGTGAGAAGAAATGAAGGAGAAACTGAGGGAGAAGTATCTGCCACCCTCCTACCATCACCGTCTTTTAGACCAATGGCAGATACTCACCCAAGATGGAAAGTCCGTGGACGAGTACATCACCAAATTTGATGAATTCTTCCTTCAAAGTCAAGTCATGGAGGATGCCTCTATCACCCTCTCACGGTTTAGGGCTGGCCTACACGAGAGCATACATCGGGAGCTATTTCTACGAGAGGTTAACACCCTCGATCACGCCTACCAAGTTGCTCGAGATGTCGAGCGGTTTCAAAGGGTGGTCCCACTTCGGGTCCCCACCTATCGCCAACCCGAGTCTCGAAACCCCCTGGTCCGCTACTCTCAGAGGCGTGGCCCCTCCACTTCCTATGTCCCTACTGCTACCCCACTCCGGGCCGTTGCCCCTACTGCTCCTTTCCCAATGAACCCTTTACATGCACCGGCTACTGTGCCCAGGCTGGAGTACACTCCGCCAGTTGATAGGACGGATGACAAGGGAAAGGGAGTCATCCCTACCACCTCTCAACCAGTCCTTGTCTTGGGAATTTGCTGCTTTAAGTGTCATAACCTAGGGCATGTTGTCACAAATTACCCCACCTGAGCCTTAGTCATCACTAACCCCCAGCCTATGGAGCTTCCACCTCAGGAAGGAGAAGCCATTGAGAGGTATGAGGCCGATCCTGACCTAATCGCCCAGTTTGAGGAAATGGATGCAGGGTATGATGGAACGCATGTCGAGTACATGCAAGTGGGAGATATTTCCGAGAGCTCTAACCAGGGAAGACTGGGTGTAGTTCGCTGTATCTTAACGCACCCCCAGAAGGACGACTGACGTCGAACCTCCATCTTCAAAACATACATCATTGTGAAATCCCAACCCTATAAGGTGATCTTTGACAACGGGAGTTGTATGAATGCAGTCTCTTCAGACTTTATCTCCCGCCTAGGTCTACCTACACACCCTCATCCTAGGCCATACAATGTGACTAGGGTTGACGACACTTCTATTCCAGTCACCACTATATGTGTCATTCCCATCCAATTCCAGTCCTACCAAAGATAGATCTTATGCGATGTAGTGCCTATGAAGGTTGGTAGCATCATCCTAGGACGACCGTGGATCTATGATGTAGACCTTACTACATTCGGTCGATCCAACCAGTGTTCCTTCTCCCATAATGGGAAGATTCAGTTATACCTGGCATCCCCAAAGGTGACCCCGGGAAAGAGTCCCACCTCCACCCCCACTGAAACCCCCAAGGTTCAGGAGAGTCCCCGAACTTCCACTGAAGGGAAACTTCTCACTTCCCCTTCTCCTACACCTATCACACCTGTTCTTAAGGCCCCTAAGGTTAGTCTTGACCCAGTTAGGCGCCTGAACTTCATAGGTGTCCGTGAGCTGAATAGAGAGGTTGTCGAGGGTGCCCCTGTTTGGGTTGTTGTCGTCACCATCACACCAGAGGAGTCCCGAGTCTCAGCCCCACCAGAAGTCCAGGCAATCCTGCAGGACTTCCAAGATATTTTCCCTGAGGACTTACCCTCTAAACTCCCTCCCATGTTTGATGTACAACACGCTATTGACCTTGTCCCTGGGTCCACCCTACCCTACCTTCCCCATTATCAACTGAACCCCATGGAGCATGCTAAGCTCCAAAGAATTGTCGAGGACCTTATCCAAAAGGGTTTCCTCAGGGTGAGCAAGAGCCCATGTGCTGTCCCTGCTTTGCTCACACTCAAGAAAGATGGCACCTGTCGGATGTGTGTTGACAACTGCGCCATCAACAAAATCACTGTCAAGTATATATTTCTCATTCCCCGTCTTGATGACATGCTTGATATGATGAGTGGAGCCACCATCTTTTCCAAGATTGCCTTGAAAAGTGGCTACCACCAGGTCCGGATCCGACCTGGGGATAAGTGGAAGACAACCTTCAAAACAAAAGAAGGACTGTATGAATGGCTCGTCATGCCGTTTGGGCTATCTAATGCCCCCAGCACTTTCACGAGGCTTATGACGGAAGTCCTTCGCCCTCTCATTGGTCGCTTTGTTGTCGTCTACTTTGACGACATTCTCATCTATAGCCATAACCCGCAGGACCACATCCAACATTTGAGGGAAGTCTGCGAGACTTTCAGGAGAGAAACCATGTATGCCAACCTTAAGAAGTGTGAATTCATGACAAACTGGGTCACTTTCCTCGGATTTGTGGTTTCAAGTCAAGGAGTGTACAAGGTCCAAGTCCTAGTCGGCTGGCCTGAGCCCCAGAACGTCCATGGCGTTCCCAGCTTCCATAGACTAGCCACTTTTTATAGACGCTTCATTAAGAGCTTCAGCACCATTCTGGCACCTATTACGGATTGCATCTGTAAGGGAAATTTTGAGTGGACCAAAGCTGCCTCCCAGGCTTTTCTTGCCATAAAAGAGCTTATGACCAAATCCCCTATCCTCCGCCTGCCAGCCTTTTCCAAAGTCTTTGAGATATTCTGTGATGCATCTAGCGTAGGTATATGATGAGTGCTTAGCCAGGAAAGCCACCCTATGGCTTATTTCAGTGAGAAGCTTTTTGATGCAAAGCTTCGATACTCCACATATGATAAGGAGTTCTATGCCATGGTCCAAGCCCTCAAACACTGGAGACACTATCTCTTACCTCAAGAGTTGGTCTTATATTCGGACCACGAGGCTCTGAAATTCCTTAGCTCTCAGAAGGGCTTAAACCCAAGGCATGGTCAGTGGGTAAAATTCCTCTAGTCTTTTACATTTGTCCTAAAACATAAGGCTAGAAAAGAAAATAAGGTGGCCGACGCCTTGAGTCGAAGGGTCTCTCTTCTTTCCACTGTTCGGGTAGAAGTCACTGGATTTGACCGCATGAAGGAACTATATGAGAGTGTCCCGACTTTGGCCCTGCCTACTCTATCTTGTCTGCTGGATCCTCGACCACCTTTGTTGACTATCTACTCGAGGATGGTTTTCTTTTTCGAGGACAACAACTCTGTGTCCTGAGGACTTCTGTACGGGACTTCCTAATTTGGGATGATGCGGGATGAGACCACGGACATGACAAGCTTATGACTGTCCCTTGACGAGGGAAGCGTCGGACGTGCGCGGTTGAGAAACTGGCAAGAGCTAGGGTGGTCGGCTCTCTCTTTCGTGCCCGGATCGGGTCACGGGACGGTAACGCTCTCTCTCGCAGCAGCGGTGATATAAATAGAAAGCGAGCTAATTACCCTATCATGCTCTCTAGCAGCGACATAAACAAGCATATATGAAATGAAGTAAAATGCCAAGTAAGGGAGCGAATGCGATACCTCCACGTGCTCGGCGTGGGGAAGACGGACCCGACCGAAAACTCGTACTCCCGGGAAACTTAACACACAATAATTACAGCAATGGGAACATGCCCACTCCACGCAGGGAGGTAAAGGGCTATACAAATGGGCCCGGGAGGACCGAATTCGGGTTGACGGGTAGCTTCGGGTGTTGATTCGGCTACACGCGTGTTCACGACCGTGGGGCCCACGTGCTGTCCGGAGGGGCCGTGTGGGACCCAGTGGTACCGCTGTAGTGGAGACACTTGGAGAAGCGCTCCCCGGGCTGGCGGCACGCTGGTTCGCCGGCCGGAGGCCGGGCGGCTCCGTTCGGCACCGGTCGGAAAAACTGATCGGAAATCTGTCGGTTCTGTATTTCAGCGCGCACTCCGGCGAGAACGGACGCTGCGATCAGCATCGATGTCGGAATGCGACGAGATCAGAGCTGTTGAAAGTTGATTCGAAGTACTACAATCTAGTGGCCTTCAGAAAAATTCACCAGATCTGTACTTTGTGTTGGCGAATTTTATATGTTGCTGTTGTACAGTAACCGAAGACTCAGATCTGCAGACAACTTTCCTGTTGATTACCTTTGACCGTGAAGTAGATGTCCGAATTTGAAGATATGTTCTTCAGCAAGGTTGTAGGAAATTGAACAAGGAAACCAGCAATATTTTTGGATCTGGATTTGGAGGTGGTGGTGATTTGTTCTGATTTTGGAAGTGGAAGGTGGTCGGATATGGGATCTGACTAAAAACACTGTACTAGAGGAAGAACACCAATTTCTTAAAATATATAGAAGGCTGATAAAAAATTAAGAAAATTTTTGGAGGTAGGGGGTGAAGGACAGAACTCCCAGTAAAATTGGGAGGGTTTGGATAAATCAAAAAGATGGTCGGAGGGGAAGAAATCATAGGTTCTATCACTATAGATAGAAACCTGGCAGATCTGGGATGACAGATTGGACGAAAATGTAAAAATACTAAACGAGGGAATTATGGAGTGAAAATTTAGGTGGATCGTGGGATGCAAGGGCTGAAAACACAATAAAAAATTCCGATCAATCCAAGCTCGTGGCTGAGACATAAAATTCGTGGAAGCTGCTGTGGTCGGATGAAGACAGAACTGCAGAGACGGCTCGATGGCGGCACGAACGGCGGCGGCACAGACGATCACCGGAGGTTGAGAGGAGATGATAGAAGGTAGAATCACTCTAGAAATTGAGGTTAGAGGAGAGGAACCAGAGGGAGAGGGGCTGGGGGCGCAATATGCTCCTTGCTTACTCACAAAAATTCTGATTTTTCATTGAATTTCACATGAAAATACAAGCTTATATATGGTTTACATCAAATGCAATGTGGACCCTTGGATCTAGGGAAGGGGATTGAAGGGCTAGGATTGCATGCCACAAACATAAAAAAAAGAATATAATATGCAAGGGGGGGTGCGCCCTATTGACCAAGGGGTAGAAGTTGAATGGGTGGTTGAATGGTAGGTGGCCTACCTTAGACAAAATGGGCCACTTGTCTACCCATGTGGCATATGACTAGTCTAACCTTCTAGATGTCCACCTAGGATGGTTGACTAGCCCCACAAGATGACATGGACCAATGGGAAAGGGCTGAGGGCCCCCTTGCTGGTCCTACTGACAAATTACATAGAAACCCACACAATCTACGGGAGTGACACATTGGCCGATAAAGCTGTACAATTGCGCGTATACTTTCTCGTGGATATAAAAATAAACTAAAGGATATAAATGCAATATGAAGAGATACTGGCTCGGTGTCGATTCCCATCAACTCTCCCCGGGTGGGAGGAACTCGACCCCGTCGAGTAGGGGTAGGGATGCTAGAGTACTCCGGCGGATCCGTCACCGTGCCAAGTAACGCGGGTATGCTCCGCTCCAAGTGATCGTCACCTGCTCATTCCATATATACTCGATATGCGAACTGCTATGGGCCGAAGGTGGACACTCTGGGTGGGGCACTCTCAAAAGGAAGGAAACAGCTCGAAGACTCACTAGGAATCACCGATGAGTCTCTATAGGTGACTGATCCGGGTATAGATGTAGAATCGACCCCATACTCATCAAGTGAGTCCACTCGCCTCTTACTCATAAGAGACCGACAACGAGCTTGCACAAGACTCATGCAGACTTACCATGCAATACACACAACAATCGACTCGAAACACACCACACAAACAAACCACACAAGAAAACACACTGACTCATGTACGACTCGAGACTAAGGTGGTAGCATCGAGCCCACTAGGTGGCGGCATCCTGGGCGGCAGGAGAGCTGTCCCACTCTTCCCCCCCCAAGGCATAGTACTCATCGGCTAGTGCCTCATCGGCCACGTAATTGACACACTCAAGCTCGGGAGGTGTAGACTCTCCAATACCTATGGCTAGGGTGGCGCGAGCGGGGCACTCGCTGACAATGTGGCCATACCCGTGACAGTGGAAACACTGCACTCTCGACTGACTACTCTCTCCTATAAAAGGGGCCTTACCTTTATCATCCCGTCGGGTAGGGGGTGTAGGCAGCAATGGGGGAGATGTAGGTGCCTTGGACAATAGTGGAGGGGGTGCCGGTGCCAGAGGACGGGCTATAGGAGCCGGGGGACGGGCAACGGGTGCCGGTGGTTGGGGTGGAAATAGATCCCGGGGTGGAGGAGGGCGAGGTCTAGGAGCGAAGTGCTCCTGACGGACGGGCTTCTGAGGATGAGCCATGGGTCCCCTCCGATATGAACCTAAGGAGCCACGAGAATCACTACGGGGAGGAGCGGGGCTCCACCGGGGAATAGACTCGAACTCACCCTCGAATTGCTCCATTTCGAGAGCAACTTGGTATGCATCCTCTAGCTTGTCCACCTTACGGCGGAGAAGCTCATACCGTAGGTGCGGGCGTAGACCACGTCGAAACCGAGAGACGGTAAGGGAATCCTCCTCTGTGGCATCACATCGCAAGTAGTATTCATCAAACTCGGCGATGTAATCCGAGACAGATCGGTCTCCTTGGGTGAGGCTTTGCCACCTCTCTATAAGACGCTGGCGGTAGGAGGTAGGGAGGTACTTCTTCCTAAGTTTCTCCCTCATCTCGGTCCACGTATCGATTGGAGGTTCAGGACGATGAAACAATAGATTCTTCATGTTCCTCCAATATGTTTGGGCTTGGCCCAAAAGTTTCATCCTGGCAAACTTGACCTTCCTTTGGTCCGACATCTCGAACCACTCAAAATATCGATCCATGCCAGCCTCCCAATCAAGATAGACCTTTGGGTCTAAGGACCCGTCAAAGGTGGGAGGGTCGGCCCGAACGGTCCGAAGGGCCTGTTCATCCATATCTTGGTCGTGGGTACGCCGTATAGGACGACGATCACGACCATATCCCCGATGCTCATTCTCGGACTCATAGTCATGCACTTCGGGGACTTCGTGCCTCCTATTCGCTACCCCATGACCCCTTGGAGTCACGGGTCGCTGACCCAGCTCCGGTTGACCTTGTGTAGGTGGGACGGGTGCTTGGACTGGAGCAATCGGATGTGTCTCGGCTGGTCCTTTCTCTAGTGCGGTGACTCTCCCGATCAATCCCTGAACGGACTGACTTGACTCGGCGGCCCTATCCTCTACGGCTTTCATCCTCTCTTCTAGGCGGGTGCCTAGACCGTTCACTCGGGTACTCACTCCTTCCATCCTATCCATTCGGGTACTTAAATCACCCATTTGCGTGTCAAACCCATCAAGACGTGTATGCAATCCTTGCACTTGTCCCATAAGATTTTGGAACATTTCGAGCACAGCTGACGCATCGAGACTAGTGGCTCGGGGATCCGCCATAGGTGGGGGTGGGGGTGAGTACTGAGTACCCCTACGAGTGGGCATGCAAACACACCGACTAGATGACGCCGACTAAAGCAAACACACTAATGCGAAATGATGCGCCTAGACTTAAACCAATATCTGGTACGGGGCGGAGGTAATCGACCCGAGGGTCACTCGCGTAAGTGTGCGGCCTTCCCGATAGGCGTAGCCTAACGTTCGGACAACACCTTTTGATATAACGAATTATCGGGATGAAATGCAATTTAAAAACACTCTTTTTTTGTTTTAGAAATATGATGATCCTAGACTCGACTTAACTCGACTAATGACTAGACGTAAATGACACTTTTTTTTTCTTTTTGACACCCTAGACTCAAACTCGCTCTGATACCAAATTGATGCGGGACGAGACCACGGACACGACAAGCTCGTGACTGTCCCTTGACGAGGGAAGCGTCGGACGTGCGCGGTTGAGAAACCGGCAAGAGCTAGGGTGGTCGGCTCTCTCTTTCGTGCCCGGATCGGGTCACGGGACGGTAACGCTCTCTCTCGCAGCAGCGGTGATATAAATAGAAAGCGAGCTAATTACCCTATCATGCTCTCTAGCAGCGGCATAAACAAGCATATATGAAATGAAGCAAAATGCCAAGTAAGGGAGCGAATGCGATACCTCCACGCGCTCGGCGTGGGGAAGACGGACCCGGCCGAAAACTCGTACTCCCGGGAAACTTAACACACAATAATTACAGCAATGGGAACATGCCCACTCCACGCAGGGAGGTAAAGGGCTATACAAATGGGCCCGGGAGGACCGAATTCGGGTTGACGGGCAGCTTCGGGTGTTGATTCGGCTACACGCGTGTTCACGACCGTGGGGCCCACGTGCTGTCCGGAGGGGCCGTGTGGGACCCGGTGGTACCGCTGTAGTGGAGACACTTGGAGAAGCGCTCCCCGGGCTGGCGGCACGCTGGTTCGCCGGCCGGAGGCCGGGCGGCTCCATTCGGCACCGGTCGGAAAAACCGATCAGAAATCTGCCGGTTCTGTATTTCAGCGCGCGCTCTGGCGAGAACGGACGCTGCGATCAGCACCGGTGTCGGAATGCGACAAGATCAGAGCCGTTGGAAAGATGATTCGAAGTACTACAATCTAGCGGCCTTCAAAAAAATTCACCAGATTTTTACTTTATGTTGGCGAATTTTATATGCTGCTGTTGTACAGTAATCGAAGACTCAGATCTGCAGACAACTTTCCTATTGATTGCCTTTGACCGTGAAGTAGATGTCCGAATTGGAAGATATGTTCTTCAGCAAGGTTGTAGAAAATCGAACAAGGAAACCATGAATATTTTTGGATCTGGATTTGGAGGTGGTGGTGATTTGTTCTGATTTTGGAAGTGGAGGGTGGTCGGATATGGGATATGACTAAAAACACTGTACTAGAGGAAGAACACCAATTTCTAAAAATATATAGAAGGCTGATAAAAAATTAAGAGAATTTGTGGAGGTAGGGGGTGAGGGACAGAACTCCCAGTAAAATTGGGAGAGTTTGGATAAATCAAAAAGATGGTCGGAGGGGAAGAACTCAGAGGTTCTGTCACTGTAGATAGAAACCTGGCAGATCTGGGATGACAGATTGGACGAAACTGTAAAAATACTAAACAAGGGAATTATGGCGTAAAATTTAGGTGGATCGTGGCATGCAAGGGCTGAAAACACCATAAAAAATTCAGATCAATCCAAGCTCGTGGCTGAGACAGAAAATTCATGGAAGCTGCTGTGATCAGATGAAGACAGAACTGCAGAGGCGGCTCGATGGCGGCATGAACGGCGGCGGCACAGACGGTCACCGGAGGTTGAGAGGAGATGATAGAAGGTAGAATCACTCTAGAAATTGAGGTTGGAGAGAGGAACCAGAGGGAGAGGGGCTAGGGGCGCAATATGCTCCTTGCTTACTCACAAAAATTCTGATTTTTCATTGAATTTCACATGAAAATACAAGCTTATATATGGTTTACATCAAATGCAATGTGGACCCTTGGATCTAGGGAAGGGGATTGAAGGACTAGGATTGCATGCCACAAACACAAAAAAAAGAATATAATATGCAAGGGGGGGTGCGCCCTATTGACCAAGGGGTAGAAGTTGAATGGGTGGTTGAATGGTAGGTGGCCTACCTTGGACAAAATGGGCCACTTGTCTACCCATGTGGCATATGACTAGTCCAACCTTCTAGATGTCCACCTAGGATGGTTGACTAGCCCCACAAGATGACATGGACCAATGGGAAAGGGCTGAGGGCCCCCTTGCTGGTCCTACTGACAAATTACATAGAAACCCACACAATCTACGGGAGTGACGCATTGGCCGATAAAGCCGTACAATTACACGTATACTTTCCCGTGGATATAAAAATAAACTAAAGGATATAAATGCAATATGAAAAGGTACTGGCTCGGTGTCGATTCCCATCATGGGAAATACATGCTGGAGGTCTTGCTGGTCACTTTGGACGAAACATGACCGTCCATTCTAGTGGGGACACCGGGCCCACTATCGGGCCCACTACTCGAAGCCAACGTCGCACCGCCCCGACTGCACCGAGCCTATGGCTCGGAGACTCGTTTGAAGACTCGGCGTCCTGAGTACGTATCCGTACGTATGTGTGTATGTATTGTGTGTATTTTACTATGGTGGTATTTGTATTTTAACCACCAAAGTATTTTGTTTTTATTGAGCCAAAGTATTATATTTTAAACCCACAAGTCAAAAGGTGGGTTGGTGGGTTTGTTTTATTAGGCTTGGGTATAGATGCTATTAGGAAAAGTTCAAGGGTAAGAATGTTATAAGCTTCCCTATATAAAGGGGGCTAAGGGTGTGTTACGTATGATATATATGAATGAAAGAATTCAATTGAAGGAGCCTTGCCTCTCTATGTGCATCCCCCTTCCCTCCTTTCTCTTTGAGAGATCCGAGTGTCGCCCGGTGAGAGACCGCTCGGTGTGAGGCCGAGCTGTGCGAGACAGCAGGTTATCCCGTCCTATTCGTCCCCTCGGAGCTGCCGTCGATCCGTTCTTCGACGTCATCCCCGTCAAATTTGGTACCAGAGCCCAACAAACGGCGCCTCTGTCGACCTCGACATCCCCACCATCTCCTCTTCTTCTTTTGGTTGTTAGAAGTGAATATATATATATATATATATATATATATATATATATATATATATATATCGGAGGATTCCATCTCTCAGCTGACTGAGAGAAGAAAAAAAAAGAAAAAAAAGAGAGAAAAGAAATCTCGACTAAGAAAGAAAATAGAAAAGAAAAAAAAGAAAAAAAGAAAAAAGGTTCACGCAGAAGCCCCTCGTCGCTCGTGCCAAGAATTCAAAGAATTCTTGGCCATTGCGGCCGTCACCGCGCCCTTCCGTCGTGCGGAGAGCCTCCCTCCGTGGCCACTGCTACCGCCCACCTACACCCCCTCGCCACCGCGCCTAGCTACGCGCGCCTGTCACCCACGGCCGTGCCCGCCCTGCCCGCCAGCGCCCAATGGCGCCCCTCCATGTGTCACCCCACCGCTGCGCCCACTCGCCTCGCCCGCGTGCCCGCGACCGCGTGCGCCCGCCCGCCTGCCCGGTCGCCTCCGCCCGCGTGCGAGCGCGCCTGCTCCCCGCGCGTCGGCGCCCAGCGCCCAGCACTCGTGTAACCTCCCCATCGCACCCGGGCCCTCACGCGCAGCGCCATCCGCAGCGCCAGCATGGCCGCGCCCGGGGCCGCATCAGCTTGCACCCGTGCCAGCGCTCGTGCGCCCGTGCCAGCGCCCGTGCGCCAGTGGCCGCCCCATCGCCTGCGAGCACCCCGCTCGCACACGCGTGGTTGACCCGGCGCCCACCTGCTGCTGCGTTTGGCCAACTGCATACCCGGTTGACCCGCCAATTGTGTGAAATAACACAAGAAAGGTTTGAAAGAGAGAAGATAGGAGTTTGAAAAGTCCAAAAAAAGGGGGGGTTTGAAAGTTGAAAAAAAAGTGTATATATAATATATATATCTGGGATATATATATATAGATATATATTATATATATTTATATTCATTGATTAAAGTGTGGCACCCGAAGTCCACAACTCCGGCTCGACCAACGGCCGAGTCATCCGGTCATCGACAGATGATCCGTAGTTCACGGAGTTTGAGTGACTGTGAGTCTCCCTGCGTGGAGAAAGTATGAAATAATTCATTCCCCTATGTGGAAAACTTTTAAATTAAGCAGTTTTGTAATAATTGAAACCTCCCTGCGTGGAGTGAATTCATTGTAACCGTGAAGCTTCGTCGACGCCGTACGGGCCCGCACGTCCCCGCTCGTCTTCGTCTCCGGTCGGAGTTAGACGTTTCAGTCTAGCTAGGTACGTGCTCCAATCATTTGCTCATTTAGTATCTTTTCAATTGCCGCGTGATGAACTGAGAGAGAGCCTGATCCATGCAGCCAGCCTCCATAGTGCATCGCTGTGGGCGGAAAGTGAGAGCTTGCATGTACCCATCCTTTAAGCCCTAGAACTGTCACATTAGGACACCCTAATTGTAAGGAGGTAGTTCCTCAACTACTCCGCCTACGGGCGAGCAACTCTCCCTGATCGGTCCCTTCAAATTGACCCTTTGCCTATCAGCCAACAAATCGGGTCTACAACTTGCTAATTTTTGGTCCCAAGATTGCATCATTTAGGTCCAAGCCCGTGCATGCCACGCTGGTCTAGGAATTCATCAGGCCGTCTAGAGCGCCCTTCAACGCTACCCATGGATCAAAAGAGCATGACTACTATACTAGTCCAGCTCGAACATAACCTTATGGCCCACTTTGAAGAATCCATAGGCCAATTACGAGCAGAACTAGATGAGATGATTCGAGCCTTAGAGGATCGACTTAAGGGAGAGGATGGAAGAGTGAATGGCCACATCGATCCCATAGCCAATCCTAGGGAAGAGGGAGAGCAAGCCCGCCAGAATCAGGCTCCCCAAGGTAGAGAGCAAGAGGCCCGTACGCCTCGAGAGAGAGACCACGATGATGAGGATATCATCCTACGGAACGTCAAGATTGACGCTTGGGTTTTGATGGGTCCCTAAACCCCGCTACATACCTTGATTGAGAGATCGGACTGGATCAATATTTTGACTAGCATTGCCGTATGACCTCTGCTACAAAGGTGAGGTTTACCAAAATGAAACTCCTAGGTCAAGCCAAAACCTACTGGTGTAATGTTGAGAATCTCCTAGCAAGGAGACGAGAGGAGCCCATAACCACGTGGGAAGAAATGAATGAGAAACTGAGGGAGAAGTATCTACCACCCTTCTACCATCAACGTCTTTTAGACCAATGGCAGAAACTCACCCAAGATGGAAAGTCCGTGGACAAGTACATCACCAAATTTGATGACTTCTTCCTTCGGAGTCGAGTCATGGAGGATGCCTCTGTCACCCTCTCACGGTTTAGGACTGGCTTACATGAGAGCATACAACAGGAGCTGTTCCTACTGGAAGTTAACACTCTCGAACATGCCTACCAGGTTGCTCGGGATGTCGAGCGGTTTCAAAGGGTGGTCCCATCTCGGGTCCCCACCTACGGCCAACCTAAAACCCGAAACCCCATGGTCCGCTACTCTGAGAGGCCTGGCCCCTCCACTTCCTATGTCCCTACTGTTACCCCACTTCGGGCCGTTGCCCCTACTATTCCTTTCCAAAGGAACCCCTTACCTGCACCCACTGCTGTGCCCAGGCTAGAGTACACTCTGCCAACTGATAGGAGAGATGACAAGGGAAAGGGAGTCATCCCTAGCACCTCCCAACCAGTCCCTATCTCGGGAGTCCATTGCTTTAGGTGCCATAACCTAGGGCATGTTGCCTCCAATTGCCCCACCCGAGAAGTAGTCATCACCGACCCCCAGCCTGTGGAGCTTCTACCTCAAGAAGGAGAAGCCATTGAGAGGTCTGAGGCCGATCATGACCTCATCGCCCAGTTTGAGGAAATGGATGCAGGGTATGATGGAACGCATATCGAGTACATGCAAGTGGGAGATATTGCCGAGAGTTCAAAGTAGGGAAGATTGGGTGTAGTTCGCTGCATCTTAACACACCCCCAGGAGGACGACTGGCGTCGAACCTCTATCTTCCAAACCTACATCATGGTAAAGTCTCAACCCTACAAGGTAATTTTTGACAACGGGAGCTGTATCAATGCAGTCTCTTCAGACTTTATCTCCCGTCTAGGTCTATCTACCCATCCCCATCCTAGGCCATACAACGTGACTTGGGTTGACGACACGTCTATCCCAGTCACCACTACATGTGTCATTCCCATCCAACTCCAGTCCTATCAAGGACAGATCTTGTGCGATGTAGTGCCTATGAGGTCGGTAGCATCATCCTAGGATGACCGTGGATCTATGATGTAGACCTTACTACATTCGGTTGGTCCAATCAGTGTTCCTTCTCACACAATGGGAAGAAGATACAGCTGTACTCGGCACCCCCAAAGGTGACCCCGGGAAAGAGTGCCACCTCCACCTCCACCCCCACTGGAACCCCCAAGGTTTAGGAGAGTCCCCGAACTCCCACTGAAGGGAAACTTCTCATTCCCTCTCCTCCTGCACCTATTACACCCGTTCCTAAGGCCCCTAAGGTTGGTTATGACCCGGTTAGGCGCCTTAACTTCATAGGTGTTCGTGAGCTGAATAGGGAGGTTGCCGAAGGTGCCCCTGTCTGGGCTGTTGTTGTCACCATCACTCCCGAGGAGTCCCGAGTGTCTGTCCCACCTGAAGCCCAGGCAATCCTGCAGGACTTCCAGGACATCTTCCCTGAAGACTTGCCCTCACAACTTCCTCCCATGCGTGATGTACAACACGCCATTGATCTTGTCCCTGGGTCCACCCTACCCATCCTTCCCCATTACCGATTGAACCCCAAGGAGCATGCTGAGCTCTAAAGAATTGTCGAGGACCTTATCCAAAAAGGTTTCCTCAGGGTGAGTAAGAGCCCATGTACTGTCCTTGCCTTGCTCACACCCAAGAAAGATGGCACCTGGCAGATGTGTGTTGACAGCCTCGCCATCAATAAGATCACTGTCAAGTATAGGTTTCTCATTCCCCGTCTTGATGACATGCTTGACATGATGAGCGGAGCCACCATCTTTTCCAAGATTGACTTGAAAAGTGGTTACCACCAGGTCCGAATCCAACCCGGGGATGAATGGAAGACAACCTTCAAAATAAAAGAAGGTCTGTATGTGTGGCTCGTCATGCCGTTTGGGCTATCCAATGCCCTCAGCACATTCATGCGACTTATGATGGAAATCCTTCGACCTCTCATTGGTCGCTTTGTTGTCGTCTACTTTGACGACATTCTCATCTATAGCCACGACCCTGCAGGACCACATCCAGCATCTGAGGGAAGTCTGCGAGATTTTGAGGAGAGAAACCCTATATGCTAATCTCAAGAAATGTGAATTCATGACAGACCGGGTCGCTTTCCTCAGATTTGTGGTATCGAGTCAAGGGTCGTCTGTGGACCAATCCAAGGTCCAAGCCTTAGTAGACTGGCCAGAGCCCCAGAATGTCCATGACGTTCGAAGTTTCCATGGGCTAGCCACTTTCTACAGACGCTTCATTCAGGGTTTTAGCATCATTATGGCACCCATTGCGGATTGTATCTGTAAGGGAAATTTTGAGTGGACCAAAGCCGCCTCCCAGGCTTTTCGTGCCATAAAGGAGCTCATGACCAAAGCCCCTGTCCTTCGCCTGCCAGACTTTTCCAAAGTCTTCGAGATATCATGTCATGCATCGGGCGTAAGAATAGGAGGAGTGCTTAGCCAGGAGAGCCACCATGTGGCTTACTTTAGTGAGAAGCTTTCTGATGCAAAGCTTCGGTACTCCACCTATGATAATGAGTTCTATGTCGTGGTCCAAGCCCTCAAACACTGGAGACACTATCTCTTACCGCAAGAGTTTATCTTATATTCGGACCATGAGGCCTTGAAATTCCTTAGCTCTCAGAAGGGCTTAAACCCTAGGCATGGTCGGTGGGTAGAATTCCTCGAGCCCTTCACATTTATCCTAAAACATAAGGCTGGAAAAGAAAATAAAGTGGCCGACACCTTGAGTCGAAGGGTCTCCCTTCTCTCCACTGTTCGGGTAGAGGTCACCGGATTTGACCGCATGAAGGAACTCTATGGAGAGTGTCCCGACTTTGGCCCTACCTACTTGCTTTGTCGGTTGGACCCTCGATAACCTTTTCTGACTATCTACTCCAGGATGATTTTCTATTTCGAGGGCAGCAACTCTGTGTCCCGAGGACCTCTGTTTGGGACTTCCTGATTTGGGAAATACATGCTGGAGGTCTTGCTGGTCACTTTGGCCGTAACAAGACTATCCATTCTGTAGAGGAGCACTTTTATTGGCCTGGTCTGAATAAAGATGTGCCAAAATTGTAGCCCAGTGTAGGACATGCACAATGGCCAAACAGGTCAAACAGAACACTGGTCTCTACATTCCTCTCCCCATCCCTGATAGACCATGGGTTGATGTGAGCATGGATTTTATCCTTAGATTACCATGCACTGCTCACAAACATGACTCCATCTTCGTGGTAGTTGATAGGTTCTCTAAGATGGCCCACTTCATTGCATGTTCCAAAACATTTGATGCATCTAGAGTAGTCCACCTGTTCTTTGATGAAGTCGTGCGTCTGCATGGTCTCCCCTAAACCATAGTGTCTGACCGAGATGTCCGGTTCACTAGTTACTTTTGGAAGACACTTTGGCACATAGTTGGCACCAAACATAAATTTTCCACCGCCTATCACCCCCAAACTGATTGGCAAACCGAGGTTGTCAATAGGAGTTTAGGGAATCTGCCTTGTAGGGGATCACCCCGGCACTTGGGACCTACTTTTTCCCAGAGCCGAATTTGCATACAATAGCTATGTCAATAGGTCCATAGGTATGAGTCCATTTGAGGTCGTGCATGGCTACAAACCTAAGAAATCTGTGGATCTCATTCCCCTTCCCCTTGAGTCTAGAACATCCAAGTCGGTTGAGGAATTTGCACAGCATGTCACAAGTCTGCATGAGTTAATTAGCAAGCAAATAAACCTCAGTAATGAGACTTACAAACGTTTGGCTGATTTGCATAGGCATCACTATGAATTCCAAGAATGTGACATGGTTATGGTACGGGTTCGACCCGAACGACTCCCCTCGGGAGCCGTTAAAAAGTTGTAAGCCCGTAGTAATGGTCCCTTCCCAATCCTGCGGAAGATTGGCTCCAACGCTTATGTTGTGGACTTACCTCCCGAATATGGGATTAGCTCTACTTTTAATGTGGCAGATGTAGTGGCCTACAAGGAACCCACAGCGATTCCTAGTGCTTTTGAGTCTTCTCCTCCCATTGAGAGTGAGCCCACCCCTGTGCGTCCTACAGCCTCGAGAGTACCGCGCGAGCACATTGAGAGGATACTGGATGAGCAGGTGACAACTACACGGAGCAGGGTGTACCAGCGCTACCTTGTCCGCTGGCGGGACCGTCCATCTTCAGATGATTCCTGGATCAGTCGGGAAGATCTCCAGCGCCTTGATCCAGATCTGCTGGAGCACTACCCGAGCAGTGTCCCCCCTTACTCGACGAAGTCGAGTTCTAGCCGCCCCGAGAGGGTTGGTGGGGACACCGGGCCCACTACTCGGAGCCGACGCCTCACCGCCTCGATTGCACCGAGCCTATGGCTCGGAGACTCGTTTGAAGACTCGGCGTCCTGTGTACGTATCCGTACGTATATGTGTATGTATTGTATGTATTTTACTATGGTGGTATTTGTATTTTAACCACCAAAGTATTTTGTTTTTATTGAGTCAAAGTATTATATTTTAAACCCACAAGTCAAAAGGTGGGTTGGTGGGTTTATTTTATTAGGCTTGGGTATAGATGCTATTAGGAAAAGTTCAAGGGTAAGAATGTTATAAGCTTCCCTATATAAAGGGGGCTAAGGGTATGTTACGTATGATATATATGAATGAAAGAATTCAATTGAAGGAGCCTTGCCCCTCTATGTGCATCCCCCTTCCCTCCTTTCTCTTTAAGAGATCCGAGTGTCGCCTGGTGAGAGACCGTCCGGTGTGAGGCCGAGCTGTGCGAGACACTAGGTTATCACGTCCTATTCATCCCCTCAGAGCTGCCGTCGATCCGTTCTCCGACGCCGTCCGCGTCACATTCTGTGGAAGAGCATTTCTGTTGGCCTGGCCTGAAGAAAGACGTGGCCAAAATCGTAGCTCAGTGTAGGACATGCACAATGGCCAAACAGGTCAAACAAAACACTGGTCTCTACACTCCTCTCCCCATTCCTGATAGACCGTGGGTTGATGTGAGCATGGATTTCATCCTTGGATTACCTCGTACTGCTCACAAACACAACTCCATCTTCATGGTCGTTGATAGGTTCTCTAAGATGGCCCATTTCATTGCATGTTCCAAAACATCGGATGCATCTAGAGTATCCCACCTATTCTTTGATGAAGTCGTGCGTCTGCATGGTCTCCCCCAAACCACAGTGTCTAACAGAGATGTCTGGTTCACTAGTTACTTTTGGAAGACACTGTGGCACCTAGTTGGCACTAAGCTAAAAATTTTCACTGCCTATCACCCCCAAACCGATGGTCAAACCGAGGTCATCACTAGGAGTTTAAAAAATTTACTGAGGTGTCTTGTAGGGGATCATCCTAGCACTTGGGATCTTCTTTTGCCCAGAGCCAAATTTGCATACAATAGCTCTGTCAATAGGTCCATCGGTATGAGTCCATTTGAGGTCATGAATGGATACAAACCTAGGAAACCCGTGGATCTCATTCCCCTTCCCCTCGAGTCGAGAACATCCAAGTCAGCTGAGGAATTTGCACAGCATGTCCAAAGTCTGCATGAGTCAAATAGCACGCAAATAAACCTCAATAATGAGACCTATAAATGATTGGCTGATTCGCATAGGCGTCACCATGAATTTCAAGAAGGTGACATGGTTATGGTACGGGTTCGACCCGAATGACTCCCCTCAGGAGCCGTTAAAAAGTTGCAAGCCCGTAGTGATGGTCCCTTCCTAATTCTACGGAAGATTGGCTCTGTGACGACCCAGAGTTCAGGACACCGATATACCGATAACATCGATACACCGACACCAAGAACTGGGGAGGCCACCCAAGAGGCTGATGAGGCCCCTGAAGGGTTAGTGGGGGTTAGCTGAGGAGTATGCATAATTAATTGCGAATTGGGGCGCGCAATACAAATAAGTATTTAAGATTTAAACACAAGTGCGGAAGCAATTTAAAAATAACCAGAGTGATATATATATATAACTAGTCCAGAGTCACAAACACTAGTCCTCAAGGTACAACTACGCGGGGCATACCCCGGCAAAAGTACAACACAAGCCTCAAAAAGGCAGCTTGTGCACAGCTGGCAGCTAGGAACGGTCCCGAAATAGCACACTAAAGTCCGGGAGATGGCGGGCGCTGCTCACCTGAAAGGAGAAGGGTGAGTCACAGCCAGACTCAGTAGGGGTCACGCGGATCCCTACCTCGCACTAAACAAGCGGGCATGCATAAATAAAGCAAGTAGAGCATGCATTTAAATAAACACACAGGCAATGGCATGAATAACCAATCACAAGAATAAGCAAGTATAACAGCTAACACATGCCACTACTAATTAAATGCAAGCGATTAAAGCTAAAACTACCAAATAGAATGAGCTTCAACTAATCCAAGCAACAAGGAAGGACAACCACTGGAGCAGAAACCAGATGCGTCCACTGACGGCTTACACTGCGTCTCAAGCACTCGCAGTCGACGACGCGATAAGCTAAGCGTGTCAACAGTACCAAACCAAGTGACCAGTCGGAGTGGCACCCGTCGGTGTCAGTCCACAGTCTCCGACCACGTGTGCACACACTGACTCTAGCCTGAGTCAGGCCCTCTAACTAGTTTTCTCCCTTGGCAGGACGCTACCATTGGCTGGGAGCCCACGGAACTAGCTTACAAACCGTGAATGGGAAACATACCCCTCCGCCATCCTCAAGCGGGTCGGTACTCAACAGACCTTAGGGCAACGACAGTGGCTCCATTGCATGGAAAGAAAAGCTACTCTATTGGTATAAAACACGCCACAATATATTTAAAACAATGCGAATATGGCATGAATATAGAAAGAAGCACATAACAGATGGGCTGGAAATATATTACAGCCATTAGGGAAGCGGCGGTCAAAGACCCACGCGCCACATGCAAACGACGGTCGGGGGCCGGCGCGTTACTTCAAGAATGACGCCCCAGTCCCTATCCGTCACTCCCTTCAGGGTTCCAGCTCAAGAGGCACTAAAGGGCTTGTAACGGTGGGGGCCCTGCGCGTTACTTCGAAGCAACGCGTGGGGTCACCGCCGTCACATCCACCCGAGGCTCAAACAAACTATCAGCGTTCTAAATGATAGCAGGCGAAGTGACGCCCCAGTTTAGGCGCGTCGGACCGAAACGACGGTCGGCCGACTGGCCGTCGGGCGCATCGCCTGACCAAAACTACGGAAAACAGTTGATGAGTAACGGATGGGAGCCCCACCGTTACTCTCCAAGTAACGCACCCCCAATGGGCCGCTATTTGGAAGTGACGCGTCCGCTATGGACCGTCAGGCAAGTGACGGTTCCTGGCAGGATCGTCACTGCACCTGGGTTACGGGCGGGTACGGTTTATAAACCGAAGCCCTCCCGGACGGCTGAAAACGCCGGGTATCGACAAAAAACCTGATAACCTGTCAATCCACGCATGCTAGACAACAATTTAACATCTAAATCTAGCACATGCAAGGCCTAAAACGCATTAAACTCAAGATTTAGGCTAAAACCCCAAAAATGGAAATATACACATCATGCATGCTACGGGGTGCTAATCAACAAATAGGCTAAGGGAAACGATCCTAGCAAGATCGAGATTCCATCCCCCTACCTTTCGCAAGCCGAAACCGTCGAACGGGCCGCATGCAAGGAGGAAGAGCCACGGAGCTTCCACGCTCCACCTCGCTCCCACGATCACCGATCCACGCCGAAGTGGACACCCACGCGCACTACTCGACGCGAGGAATCCAACGGTGCCAACCTCGCCTCAATCCGATCTCGTTTCGCCCGAGTTCCCTAGGAGAGGGAGGGGACGATCGTGAGAAGAGAGAGAGGGAGAGGGTGAGAGTGAGATCGACGGGAAGGGAGAGAGAGAGAGGGAGAGGTTATAAAAATAAAAATAAAAATAATATATATATAATATAATCATTATATATATAAAAATCTTATTAATATTCAATAACCCTCAATTAGCTCCAAACAAATCCAGAAAAATACCAAACAAATTCCTAAAAATCCAGGAAAATAGCCGAAAATTCCAGAACAATTAATAGAACAAATACCACGAAGGATCCATTAAGGCACGGGCCTTACAGTCCCTCCCTCCTTACAGAAATTTCGCCCTCGAAATTTACAACAACCGAAAAGGAGGAAACTGAGAAAGGACTTATACCTCACTGGAACAAGAAAGGAAAAAGCTGACGCATCTCATCTTCACGCTCCCAAGTAGACTCGTTACCAGAGTGACGCTGCCAAGCAACCCTTACCAGAGGAATAACCATATTTCTCAACCGTTGCTCACGACGGTCTTCAATACGGATAGGAAACTCTGGTGTGGATAAATCAGCAGTCACCTCGGGCCACACAGAATCATCGAGAACATGAAAAGCATCGGGCACATATTTCCTCAACTGAGACACGTGGAACACATCATGAATAGCTTGCATGGCCGCCGGCAGTTGCACACGATAAGCCACTGAACCAATAGCTTCAACAATCAGAAAAGGGCCAACATACCGCGGACTAAGCTTTCCACGCTTCCCAAACCTGGAAACACCTTTCATCGGAGATATTTTAACAAACACCATATCTCCAGGCTCAAATTGTAGTGGACGTCTGCGTTGATCTGCATAACTTTTCTGTCGACTCTGAGCCGTCAACAATCTCTGTCTGATCAGACGAACCACATCAGAACACTGCTGTACCATGTCCAGTCCTGTCAATAGTCGGTCCCCAACATCAAACCAGTTCAGAGGAGTACGACAAGGATGACCATACAGCGCTTCATAAGGAGCCATACCAATACTGGAGTGAAAACTATTATTATAAGCAAACTCAACAAGTGGCAAATGCTGACCCCACGAACCTTGCCAATCAAGGCAACACGATCTCAGCATGTCCTCCAAAGTCTGAATAGTTCTCTCTGACTGTCCATCTGACTGTGGGTGATACGCCGAACTGAAAGCTAACTCAGTGCCCAAAGCTTTCTGGAAACTATGCCAGAAGCCAGAGGTAAAACGCGGGTCACGATCTGACACAAGTGAAACAGGAATTCCATGTAGCGGCACGATCTTCTGCACATAGAGCTCGGCCAATCTCTGCACACTCCAAGTAACTTTAATTGGCAACAATCTGGCGATTTTCGTCAATCTGTCGACAAGCAGCCAGATTCCATCAAAACATTGAGAAGTTCGAGGCAAACCCACCACAAAATCTGTAGTAACATGGTCCCATTTCCACATCGGAATCTCTAATGGCTGAAGCAGACCACCTGGCTTTTGATGTTCGGCTTTAACTAACTGACAAGTCAAGCACTTAGAAACAAAAATAGCCACGTCCTTCTTCATGCCGGGCCACCAGAACTGTTTCTTCAAATTCTGATACATCTTAGTGACACCAGGGTGAATAGCAAAACGGGAACCATGGGCTTCACTCATAATCTCATTCCTCAAATCATTATCAACAGGAATATACAATCTGCCCTGGAAACTAACAACCAGCTCGTCATCAAATTCCACATCATATCTTGATATAACACGGGCCAAATCAGAATCAGCTTGCTGGGCTTCTAAAATCTGCTGATACAAAGCTGAACCCAAAACTAAGCTAGCACAAACTGCCATCTTCGGATCGGCAGGAATCTCTACACACAAAGCCTCGCTCGGAAGCTGTTCCCACAACTTCCATTCGTGAAGCAACAAATGGCTGACCTGTACTTTCCTGCTCAGAGCATCAGCTACAACATTCATTTTACCTGGCTGATAGGAGAGTATAAAGTCATAATCTTTCATGTATTCCATCCATCGCCTCTGCCTGAGGTTCAGATCTTTCTGGGAGAAAATATACTGTAAACTCTGATGATCAGTAAGAATCTGAAATTTCTCACCATACAGATAATGTCTCCAGATCTTCAAGGCAAAAATAACTGCAGCTAGCTCTAGATCATGAGTGGGATAATTCCCTTCATGCTGTTTCAATTGCCGAGATGCATACGCGATAACCTTACCATGTTGCATCAGCACTGCACCCAAACCTACTCGAGACGCATCTGTACAAACAAGAAAACCACCCGAGTCGGAAGGCAAAGTCAACACTGGAGAAGAAGTCAATAGCCTTTTCAATTCAACAAAGCTAGCCTCACACTGATCTGACCAGACAAAAGGCACATCCTTCCGTGTCAATTTAGTCATCGGTGCTGCAATCTTCGCAAAATCCTGAATGAATCTGCGGTAATACCCAGCCAATCCTAAAAAACTTCGTATCTCCGTGATGGTCCTCGGTCTCTGCCAACTCAAAACGGCATCAATCTTTGCAGGGTCCACTGCCACTCCATCACCAGAAATCACGTGGCCAAGAAAATGAATCTCCCGAAGCCAGAATTCACATTTACTGAGCTTCGCATAAAGCTCGTGATCTCTTAGAGTCTGCAGAACGATCCTCAAATGCTGCACATGATCATCAACAGAGGCAGAATATATCAAGATATCATCAACAAAGATCACCACAAACTGGTCCAGAAATGGACGAAAGATACGCTGCATTAGGTCCATGAAAGCTGCTGGGGCATTAGTCAAACCAAATGGCATGACTAAAAATTCAAAGTGACCATATCGAGTACTGAAAGCAGTCTTCTCCACATCAGATTCCCAGATCCGTAACTGAAAATAGCCAGACCGGAGATCAATCCGTGAAAAGATAGTAGCAGACTGTAACTGGTCAAATAAATCATCAATCCTGGGGAGCGGATACTTATTCTTGATAGTCGCCTGATTCAGCTGCCTGTAATCAATACAAAGCCTCAGGTTTCCATCTTTCTTTTTCACAAACAGCACTGGGGCACTCCACGGAGAAAAACTGGGACGAATATAACCTTTCTCCAGTAACTCTAGTAGCTGTGCACGCAGTACTTTCAATTCAGCTGGAGCCATACGGTACGGCGGCTTTGCTAAGGGGCCAGTACCTGGAATCAGTTCAATCACCATCTCAATCTCTCGCTCTGGGGGCAAGCTTGGCAACTCGTCAGGAAACACATCAGGGAACTCACAGACAACCGGAATATCACAAACATCCCGTCGTGGTTTTTCAACAGCCACCACTGAAGCAAGGAATCCCTGACAACCTGCGCTAAGCAACCTATAGGCTCGAATAGCAGAAATAATCATACGAGAAGAACGGGATCGAATACCTTGAAAATAAAAGGCTGATTTTCCCTGGGGCTGAAAATAGACTTTCTTCGATCTGCAGTCAACCACAGCTCCATAATGCTCCAACCAATCCATTTCCAGAATAACGTCATAATCTGCCAGCTGCAACGCATACAATCTCGCCGGCAACTGGTGATTATCAATCATCACAGGAGACTCATCCAAACACAGAGGAGTAACCATGAAATCTCCAGAAGGCAATTCCACAAATAACTCACAAGACAGCTCAGAAGTCGGTTCCTCAATACAAGCCATGAAATCCTCAGAAATAAAAGAGTGAGAAGCACCAGAATCAAATAAGACATGAGCTGAATGACCATAAAGCATAATCGTACCTTCCACAAGATGGGACGCAACAGCATCAGCTCTTGTCAAATGAGAAACTTTGCCTTTCTGCTTCTTGGAACCAGCTGAAGATTGCTGAGAAGACGCCGACGCTTGAGAGAAAAATTATTGTGGAGCTTGAGGTACAGGAGGTCTAAACTGCGGCTGAGGTTGAGACAACTGAGGAGCTTGCAATTGAGTCGGCCTCAGCGGGCAATCCCGAACCACATGACCTGGCTGGTCACACCTAAAGCAAACAATAGGAAGAGAACACGGCTGGCCCTTATGATGACCACCGCATCTCCGACACGTCCACGGCTGACTAGCAGCTGAGCTCTGCCGAGTCTGAGAAGAAGGTGCTGTCGGCTGCTGAACAGAATCTGTACCAGACGGCTGTTGAAAAAACTTCTTCTTCTTCTTGAACCTTTTGAACTTGGGCTTAGAAGGAGAGGAAGCACTGGAAACCTCTGACTGGACCGAAGGAACACCAGACACGGGCTGTCGGTAAGACTGCTGAACCTGAGCTACCGGCTGCACTGACCCTACTTGGGGATATCCACCCGGTCTCGCCATCTCCAGCTCTAAAGCTACAGCTGTCTGACACGTAGTATCGAGATCCGCAACACGACTCGCTATCAGCGGCATCTTCAACTCTGGCCTCAACCCACGTAAGAATTGCTGGGTCTTCAAAGCTTCACTTGCCAGCACATGGGGCACATACTGACCCAATTCCAAGAACTTATTCCTGTACTGAAGCACGGTCATATGGCCCTGGGTCAATTCCATAAACCGATACATCTTATCCATCTGCAAGCAGGCAGGAGTATAGGCACGCTCAAAAGCAGCAACGAACTCTGCCCAAGTGATTTGCCGAAGAGGTCTGGATCGAAAGGAAATCTGCCACTCGGCTTTCCACCACGCAATGGATGTACCCTGGAGTTGAAAAGCAGCGAGCATGACTTTCTCATCATTAGCACACTCCATCGAGACAAACACACGCTCTATCGCGTCCAACCATTGCCTCGCGACTTCTGGATCAGCTTGGCCATCGAAAGCAGGCGGATTGAATATCAGAAATTCCTTCAAAGCCTTGCCTCGACTGCCAAGCACTTCAGCTTGAACGATCGGCACTGGAGGAGCAACTGGAACGACAGGAACAGCGGGAACTGCAGGAGGAGGTGCAGAACCGCTATCTTCCCTGGGCGCATCTCGAGGAACACGAGGAGGTCTTCCTCGACGAGGCGGCATAACTATGCTGCCAAAAACACAATCAACAATAAAATCCATCAATCATACGGAAAACATCCTATGCCAGCAAGAGACGACAACAGGACTAGCTCTGGACAAAGCGTCAATTCCAATTCTTTACGCAAATCCTCAACTTACGGCTCTGATACCATCTGTGACGACCCAGAGTTCAGGACACCGATATACCGATAACATCGATACACCGACACCAAGAACTGGGGAGGCCACCCAAGAGGCTGATGAGGCCCCTGAAGGGTTAGTGGGGGTTAGCTGAGGAGTATGCATAATTAATTGCGAATTGGGGCGCGCAATACAAATAAGTATTTAAGATTTAAACACAAGTGCGGAAGTAATTTAAAAATAACCAGAGTGATATATATATAACTAGTCCAGAGTCACAAACACTAGTCCTCAAGGTACAACTACGCGGGGCATACCCCGGCAAAAGTACAACACAAGCCTCAAAAAGGCAGCTTGTGCACAGCTGGCAGCTAGGAACGGTCCCGAAACAGCACACTAAAGTCCGGGAGATGGCGGGCGCGGCTCACCTGAAAGGAGAAGGGTGAGTCACAGCCAGACTCAGTAGGGGTCACGCGGATCCCTACCTCGCACTAAACAAGCGGGCATGCATAAATAAAGCAAGTAGAGCATGCATTTAAATAAACACACAGGCAATGGCATGAATAACCAATCACAAGAAAGCTGTAAACTCTAGCTAAGCAAGTATAACAGCTAACACATGCCACTACTAATTAAATGCAAGCGATTAAAGCTAAAACTACCAAATAGAATGAGCTGCAACTAATCCAAGCAACAAGGAAGGACAACCACTGGAGCAGAAACCAGATGCGTCAACTGACGGCTTACACTGCGTCTCAAGCACTCGCAGTCGACGAAGCGACAAGCTAAGCGCGTCAACAGTACCAAACCAAGTGACCAGTCGGAGTGGCACCCGTCGGTGTCAGTCCACAGTCTCCGACCACGTGTGCACACACTGACTCTAGCCTGAGCCAGGCCCTCTAACTAGTTTTCTCCCTTGGCAGGACGCTACCATTGGCTGGGAGCCCACGGAACTAGCTTACAAACCGTGAATGGGAAACATACCCCTCCGCCATCCTCAAGCGGGTCGGTACTCAACAGACCTTAGGGCAACGACAGTGGCTCCATTGCATGGAAAGAAAAGCTACTCTATTGGTATAAAACACGCCACAATATATTTAAAACAATGCGAATATGGCATGAATATAGAAAGAAGCGCATAACAGATGGGCTGGAAATATATTGCAGCCATCAGGGAAGCGGCGGTCAAAGACCCACGCGCCACATGCAAACGACGGTCGGGGGCCGGCGCGTTACTTCAAGAATGACGCCCCAGTCCCTATCCGTCACTCCCTTCAGGGTTCCAGCTCAAGAGGCACTAAAGGGCTTGTAACGGTGGGGGCCCTGCGCGTTACTTCGAAGCAACGCGTGGGGTCACCGCCGTCACATCCACCCGAGGCTCAAACCACCTATCAACGTTCTAAATGATAGCAGGCGAAGTGACGCCCCGGTTTAGGCGCGTCGGACCGAAATGACGGTCGGCCGACTGGCCGTCGGGCGCATCGCCTGACCAAAACTACGGAAAACAGTTGATGAGTAACGGATGGGAGCCCCACCGTTACTCTCCAAGTAACGCACCCCCAATGGGCCGCTATTTGGAAGTGACGCGTCCGCTATGGACCGTCAGGCAAGTGACGGTTCCTGGCAGGACCGTCACTGCACCTGGGTTACGGGCGGGTACGGTTTATAAACCGAAGCCCTCCCGGACGGCTGAAAACGCCGGGTATCGACAAAAAACCTGATAACCTGTCAATCCATGCATGCTAGACAACAATTTAACATCTAAATCTAGCACATGCAAGGCCTAAAACGCATTAAACTCAAGATTTAGGCTAAAACCCCAAAAATAGAAATATACACATCATGCATGCTACGGGGTGCTAATCAACAAACAGGCTAAGGGAAACGATCCTAGCAAGATCGAGATTCCATCCCCCTACCTTTCGCAAGCCGAAACCGTCGAACGGGCCGCATGCAAGGAGGAAGAGCCACGGAGCTTCCACGCTCCACCTCGCTCCCACGATCACCGATCCATGCCGAAGTGGACACCCACGCGCACTACTCGACGCGAGGAATCCAACGGTGCCAACCTCGCCTCAATCCGATCTCGTTTCGCCCGAGTTCCCTAGGAGAGGGAGGGGACGATCGTGAGAAGAGAGAGAGGGAGAGGGTGAGAGTGAGATCGACGGGAAGGGAGAGAGAGAGAGAGGGAGAGGTTATAAAAATAAAAATAAAAATAATATATATATAATATAATCATTATATATATATAAATCTTATTAATATTCAATAACCCTCAATTAGCTCCAAACAAATCCGGAAAAATACCAGACAAATTCCTAAAAATCCAGGAAAATAGTCGGAAATTCCAGAACAATTAATAGAACAAATACCACGAAGGATCCATTAAGGCACGGGCCTTACAGGCTCCAATGCTTATGTTGTGGACTTACCTCCCGAATATGGGATTAGCTCTACTTTTAATGTGGCAGACCTAGTGGCCTACAAGGAACCCACATCGATTCTAGTGACCCTTTCGAGCCTTCTCCTCTCATTGAGAGTGAACCCACCCCTGTGCGTCCCACAGCCTCAAGAGCACAGTGCGAGCAAATTGAGAGGATACTGGATGAGCAAGTGACAGCTACATGGAGCCGGGTGTACCAGCGCTACCTTGTCCGCTGGCGAGACCCGTCCACCTTCTGATGATTTCTAGATCAGCCGGGAAGATCTCCAGCGCCTTGATCTCGACCTGCTGGAGCACTACCACAACAGTGTCCCCCCTTACTCGATGGAGTCGAGTTCCAGTCGCCCCTGGAGGGTTGGTGGGGACACCGGGCCCACTATCGGACCCACTACTCGGAGACGACGCCGCACCGCCCCGACTGCACCGAGCTTGTGGCTCGGAGACTCATTTGAAGACTCGGCGTCCTGAGTAAGTATGTGTATATGTATTGCGTATGTATTTTCTTTGTGTGTATTTTCATTTGTATGGTGGTATTTGTATTATTAAACCACCAAAGTCAAAATATTTTATTTTATTATGTCAAAGTCAAAAGAAGGTTGGTGAGTTTTGTTTTATTAGGCTTAGGGCATAGATGCTATTAAGAAAGTTTAAGGGTATGAGTGTTATAGTCTTTCCTATATATAAAGGGGGCAAGGGTGTGTTGATTACATATGAATGAATGAAAGAAGAAACCCACGTGATAGAGTTTTCTCCACTTGTTGCTTCCCTTCCCTCTAAGCTTCCTTGTGAGTTTTGAGTGTCGCCCGATGAGAGACCATCCGGTGTGAGGTCGAGCTGCGCGAGGTAGTAGTTATCCAGTCCTGTTCGCGTCCCAGAGTTGCCGTCGATCCTTCCTCCGACGCCGACCGCGTCAGAAATGGGGTTAGATGGGAGGGGAAATGGGGTGGATGGGTTTGGGGGTAACCCTTAGCTATGAGGGGGTCTGGGAGGGGACGAACCAAGGTGAGGGAGGGGGAGAATGGGGGATAGAAGGGGGTCTTGCAGGTGGTGGGAGGGGGAGCTGCGAATTTGGGTTGGGAGGAAGAGAGGGAAGGAGAGATTTCTCTCAAGTTTGAATAGGTTTAATGGTGGTGGTTAATGTTGGCCTAGGAGATGGGAAGGGGTGTCTTGGGAGTGTGAAGGGATGCTTGGGGAGTGGTGGTCTCCCTTGGGAGAAGGGGGAGACCCTTGGGAAGTGGGGTGAATTAATGGGGGAGTAATGGTAGTGGGTGGGATTTGAAGAGTCACTGGTGAGGTGGCTAGTGATGTGGCAAGAGAAGAGAGGTTGAGGTGGAGCTAAGGTGGAGGAGAGAGGAGAGAGAGGGGGGCTGGCCTAGAGAGAGAAGGGGGAGGAGAGAGAAAGTGGCGCCCCCTTTGGGGAAGAGAGAGAGAGGGGGGAGAGGGGGAGCTTCTCACTCCAAAAGAAACACTCAATTTCTGGAAAATGCTCAAATATTCATTCTTTCATTAGTTCTCAAATGGGGGAGTGGGGTCCTATTTATAGGAGCCCATACTTTTATAGGACCATAATACCCTTGACATTTACACTAAAGACCAAGCATGTCCATGGGTGATTAAATGGCCCAATTGACTCTAACATAGGTAAATAACTCACTAACCTAGGTACGTGACTCAAATAAAATGAAAATTACATGATACGACTCAAATAAGAAAATGAAAAATACATCATATGACTCGAAATAAAGTGGCAAATAAGATGTAGTAATGCTGGCGAGCATCAGGAGCCTCGAAAAAAATGTGGAGTGGTGGGGGATGTCCCCATCAAGAGCTCCTTTGGAAGAGACATGTCGGTTGTAGAGAGAGAGAGAGAGATGATGTCGACTCATAAGGGGTGGCATTGCCATGTGCACAGAGGAACCACAACATCATGGCCGATGGAAGATCCCATTTGCCTCCCATTTTTTATCTATCCTTCATCTTTTTCTTCTTCTGGGGTTCATGAATGGACCTCTGGACGTCTGATGATGGTGCAAGAAGATAAGGAAAGTTGAGAATGCCTACGTGATAAGAGAAGGGGGAGAACATCCTTTTGGCTCGTCGTCACTACATCTTCATCAGATTTATATATCGGGAAATCGAACGGACGTATCTTGGTCACTTAAATCTAACAGTTAGATTTCGATGAGAAATAAATTCAATGGTCGAATATTGATCAAACTTAAATCCATCATCAGATTTTATGTTGGAAGTAAGTCCAATGATCTCTTCTTCATCAAACTTAAATCTAACGGTCATATTTCGATCAGGAGTAAATTCAATATGGTCAGATCTTAATCCAACAATTAAAATTCGATTGGGATCAAACTTAAATCCAACGATTGGATCTTGATCAAACTTAAATTCAAAGTCAAACTTTGATGAGGAGTAAATTCAATGGTTGAATCTTAATCAAACTAAAATCTAACTGTCAGATTTTCTATCAGGAGTAAATCCAATAGTCAGATCATCAAAGTTACCAACGGTCAGATTTCAAACTGGAGTAAATCCAACAATTGAATATTAAATCTAATAGTTAAATTTGAATTCATAACAAATCCAACAGTCGATCAGATGTTGATCAAACTTAAATCTAACGGTTGATTCTTGATCAAATTAAATTACAACAGTTAGATTTCGATCGGGAGTAAATCTTACGATTGGATCTTGATTGACTTTAAATCAACGGTCAGATTTTGATGAAACTTAAATCTAACTATTATTACAATAATTATAAATTGTTTGTATAAATTATCAATATAATAATTATGAAATAGTAATAACTAAGTTTAGACTATTGACAACATTTATTTATTTATTTTATTTATTATTTTCAAAACATAAACTATTATAATTATAAATGTACAAATTGTATAGTATTACGATTTCTATTTATTTTATTAATTTTTAATGTATTTTTATTTTTACAAAGACTATTAAGATAAAAATAATCTTTATATTTTTTAAATATATTTATATTTATTATTATAGTAATTGTAACCTTTGGAGATAGATTAGAAGCGTAAAAGCGATGGAATAATTTTCGTCACTAATGAAAATTTCATTTTGCGCCAAATAAAATGCATTACGTCAAAATTAAGACTAAATTGTGACGGATGTCTTAATTCCGACGGATATAATCTGAAGCAAAAAACCTAGTTTCCTTCGTGAAAAACCCAATTTCCTCACTCACACTCTTACACTCCTCTCTCTCTCTCTCTCTCTCTCTCTCTCTCTCTCTCTCTCTCTCTGTGTGTGTCCGTCTCTCTCTCTCTTTATCATCGTGACCATCGGCCCCGCTGCCATCGTCCATTGTCGTCCCCGCTATGATTGTCCCCATTGCCATCGTCTGCCACTGCATTTGTCACCGCTCCTCAGCCTGCCTCCTTCCGCCGTCATCATCATTGCCTAGCCCCCCTCGTCGCTGGTAAGTCCCACCTACCATCTCTCTGTTTCTTTTTTCTTTGTGGAGGTTGGGGAATGACATTTAGGGGGAGGGGTATTGCGAGCTCACTGAAGGGGGAGATTGGGTAGGGAGGGAGGGGGAGGCCGATCTGGGTGGGGGGAGAGGGGGGGGGTCCTATAGACTGGTTGCCCTGCTAGCGGTAGGTTCTAGGGGGGGTTACAGGTGGGGGGAGGGGGGGTCCTGTCGACAGGTTGCCCTACCGGGGACTGGTTGCAAGTGGGGGGGTGATTGTAGGTGGGGGGAGGGGAGGGGGGGTCCTACCAGTGGTGGGTTGCACGTGGGGGGAGGGGGCCAAGTTGGAGGTAGGGGGATGGGAGGGGGGTGTCTAATGGTGGGGCTGCAGGTGGGGGGTCTTATTAGCGCTGAGCAGGTGGGAGGAGGGGGGTCATGCTGGCAACACCCTAGACCTTTGGGTCGTTGGCCTGTGGTGATGAGAGGGGGTTCCATTAGGGTGGGGGGGTCCGTCTCCTTTGTGACCCAAAAGAATGACTGGTAAGTAGTATTCCTAATTTTCTTGTATTTTATTAGTATATGCCCTCATTTATTTTTTGTGATTTATAAAACATCCAAAGTAGCTCAACCATCCATCATCGTTCCGAGAGTTGTTAGATAAAACCTACAAGAATTAGGGGGTGGATGAGTACATAAACGAGAGAGCCCGAGAGGTGGCAATAAGTTTATGTACATATATAAGTTTATGTACATATGAATGATTAATTTAAAATTTATAATCTTTTTAATTCAATTTGTAGGAGTCATATGGTACTCGGATGATTGAGAAGTACGAGGAGGAGCCCAAGTAGTAGTCAGAGCTAGATGCTGAGACGTAGATGGCGGCAACTAGCCCACTGAAGAAAGGCCGACTATATGATTTTGAGGAGAGCCTAGATGTTGGCAAGATGATATCATCTTGCGTGAGGGCAGGCCATGCCACGACTAGGGCCTTCACTATGCCCCCCAATACGTCGAGCGACATTAGAGACTTCATCTGAGAGGAGATGGCAGCTACCGAGTTGCGAATGGAGTCACGCATCACGTAGGGAGTCACGCAGGTTGTCGGTGCCATCCTCTCCCAATTTTTGCCTTCCCAAGGAGCACCCTTGGCTGCAGTGCAACCCCTCATGTGAGTGACAAATTTGTTATATTTTTTATGTCTATTCAAATTTTGAGTTATAATACTCCTATTTAGTTCAAAGTAACTATATGTGAAAATTAATTTACTTCAAAATAACCAAGTTTGTTTAAAACCCAAAGAATTTGGATTGGGAGGTGCAAAAACTCAAATGTCAATCCGATCAACGTGCCTGATTGTTCCAACATGGTCGAGATGGTGAGAGTGACTTGTGAGAGTTGACGGAATTCAAATCGAATATCCAGTTTGGGTTTCACGCTCAAAATATCCTTCTATAAAATAACCTACTTTAAAATCAAAGATCTAGAGTTAGGGGGGAAAATCTGAAATACCGATTCGATCGGTGTGCTAATTATTCCACCACGATTGGAGAGGTGAGAGTAACCTGTGAGAGCTAACTCCAAATCGAATACTCGATTTGGGCTCAACGCTTAAAATACCCTTCTCCAAAATTTATATTTTAAAACTAAAGAACTCAGGTTAGGGGGACAAAGATCTTAAATATTGGTTCAATCGTCGTGCCGATTATTCCAACATGACCGAAGAGGTGAGAATGACATGCGGGAGCTGACAAAATCTAAATAGGATTTTCATTTTGGGCTCGACACTCAAACTATCCTTTTCAAAGATAACTTAGTTTAAAATTAAAGAACTTGGGTTCGGAAGGTTCAAAATCTGAAATATCGGTTCGATCGATGTGCCAATTGTTTTAACATCATTGGAGTGGTGAGAGTGACCTGTGGGAGTTGACGGATACCAAATCGAATATCCGATTTGGACTCGGTGCTCAAAATCCCATTCTTCGAAATAACTTAGTTTACAAGTACAGAACTCAAGTTGGGGGGTCCAAAATCTTAAATACTAGTGTTATCGACGTGCCGATTGTTCAACACGACCGGGGTGGTGAGACTGACTTGTGAGAGTTGACAAAAAACCAAATCGGATATTCGGTTTGGGTTCTATGCTCAAAATACCATTCTCCGAATTAACTTCAAAACCAACTTTCAAAAAACTTTACTTAAAACGAAATAATTTAGGGGTTCAAAATCTTCGATATCAGTCCGATAGACGTGTCGATTGTTCCAACGCGGTCGGGGTGGAAATGACGAAATCGAAATTGAATATCTAGTCTAGGGTCGGTGCTTAAACTACCATTCTCCGAACTAACTTAATTTAAAACCAAAGAGCTCATGTTTGGGGATCCAAAATTTGAAATATCAATCGGATTGACGTGCCAAATGTTTCAACATGACTGGAGTGGTGAGAGTGACCTGTAGGAGCTGATGGTATTCAAATCGGATATCCGCTTTGGACTCCGTGCTTAAAATACCATTCTTCAAAATAACTTAGTAACCAAAAAATTCATGTACTAATCGTCGTGCTTCAAATTTATAAAATCTAATAATTTTTATTTAATTTAATTTTGTATCAAATTTATTATACATGTCTATTATTATTTTATTTTTTATTTATGTAAGATCCTACTATACATCGATGGAGGAGACGAGGAGGATGAGAAGGTTGGGGACATTGAAGACCTTAGTTGATTTTTTTATCATATTGTAAGAAATGATACTTTTAAAATATTATATTTAAATAATTTTATAGTTAAATTTAATTGTTACTTTCATTTGTCATTGTGATGTTCGTGATGTGTATGAATTTGAATATGTAATTTTGATATGTGGATAAAATATTTTTATAAAAAGAAAAAAATCAGTGATGGATTTACGACAACATTCAATCCGTCGCATTTGCGACAGATATGAGTCAGATAAAATATCTGTCACAGATGTCTGCGATAGAATAATGATCGATAATTATCTATCGCAAAAGACTTTTTAGACGGAATAATGAGAGACACATCTGTCGCTAAATATTCTAAGACGGATTTTGCTACGCATACGCCTTTTTTTTCCGTTGCAAATATTTGTGACAGAACAATGATAGATAATAGTCCGTTGCAGAAGACTTATGAGACATAATAACGACTGATATGCATCCGTCGCTAAATATTCTATGACGAATTTTACGACGCATACGCGTTTGGTCGCAAATATATTTTGCAACAAATTAGCGACAAACACATAATATGTTGTTGATGAAGACGGATAACGATTTAAAGACGGATTTGAGATGAAAATTAATCTGTCACAAATTTACGACAGATAAAATTTATGTCGCTAATTTACGACAAGAATAAATCGACGGACGCTTTGTGTCTAGAATCGATCTGAAATCCATCGCGAAAGACTTTTGTGACGAATTTGTGATAGGATTTGTGACGGAATAGCGACGTCGTTGATTCTGCTTTGTCTCGCGGTGTGGACAACAATTGTGATGGACATTGAAAGTCATGAACATTTGTAATGTCTAAAAATTAAAAAATACTCATTTATAGATTAAAATAAAAGATTAATTTTAAATACATTTAATTTTTAAACATTGGTTAAGATATTTTATCAAATTATCTGAAAATGAGAATATCTAACTGCTTTAGACATTTAGACTTTTAATAAATGCCATAAAACAAAACTTAAAGGTCATCTCCCTCTTCTACTCCGCTTGCAATACACTATTGCGACTCTCAGCTCATTTTCCCATAAAATCTACATGAAGAGTATGTTATTCGAACTTCATTTATGTCAATTAATAGGATTATTTTTTCCATAATGTGCATAGTGTTTATTTTATTATAAAAAGATAGAATACGGGGCCAAAGACCACAAGAAAATAGGGTAAGAATATAGGTTAAACGAAGGACGAGAAACAAAAAAAAAAGAGAATCTAAGTTACAGGGTTACGGGACAATTATAGAAATGCCCATCTCCAATCAAGGTTTGTCGACCCGGCCGACCCGGTCTCGGCGCGGGACGGGTCGGGTCGGCCGGGTCGCACAGTGACCCAGTCCGCCCTCTCGGGCTCTCGGCGCGTGATTTTTTAATTTTTTTAAATTATTTTAATAAAATAATATTTAAAAATTAAAGATTATATATATTTAAAAATATTAGAATGTAGAGTTTTTTTAGGATAATAGATCCATACTAAATTACACATAATTAATTATATAAAAATAACATATTACACCGCTTAATTAAACATCATATTATATATAATACATAAAAAATTTACTTAAATTACTTAATATGTTAAAGTAAACAGTGACATAAAATAATGACATTCATTCATGAAGTATAAAATACAAAAACTCACTCATCCTCCTCATCTGTGAAGCCCGAATCTCAAAACTCACTAATCCTCGTCATCAGTGAAGCCCGAATCCCAAACATCATCATCAGATACACGAGACTGATCACTCGTATAATCTAACTCTGTCCTAGTAGATGGAGGTACATGTGGGTGGGACTGAAAATATGTAACCATCTGCATAAATGATGGGTCATATGCAGCGGTGGATGGTACATGAAAATCTCTAAAAAAAGTCTTCACTACATCTATACATTCAATTCTATCATGTGGTACTGGTGCGACTGGTGCTAGTACTGGTGCTGCTCGAACTCTGGACGTAGAGGAAGATCCTACTCCGCCCGGTGCTCGTGGTGGGGGTACCCGGGACGTCGAAGAAGATGCCCTAGGTGTGCTACGAGAACCATATCTCTCCTGTAAATGTGTCCGAAAGGAATGTCGGACATCTCCTAAAACTCGGTCTCATGCACGAACATCGCGTCCCACTCCCGCAAGGTGCTCCGCAAATCTGTGTATGCCAGTGACGCGATGTTCACAGTATGTACAGTGCACATGTCCATCACCCTCAACAGAGTATCCATGCTCCCACGCAGGGTGACGCCGTCCGTCCATGATGACCTGCAAATGATGTAAAAGTTTACATTAGTAATTTCAATGATAAGTACAAAACTCAAGATATGAAGAAATTTACAATTAATTATTAGTTAGTTATAAATATAACCAAATGATACAGACTCATTAAGAGTATGGACCCAAACTGGGCCAGTGCCCATCTCCAAACAATCTCACATTAAATGTGGTGCGCAGATAGGACAGATAGTCTTCATAGCGCATTGAACCTTCATAGTTCTCCCAGTACATGCGTACATAGTATTCATACTGCTGCGAACCTTGTGCATACACGACCTCTACTGGCGCAGCTGTGGCATAAGGATATGGATACGATGGGAAAAATGAACTACTGCTATCTGAGTCGCCAAGATACATCGATTGCTGCGGCCATGACCGTCCATACGAGCTTCCAGATCCTTGAGAGTCATGTGTGCTCATCATCTCAAAATCAGACAACATGCCTTGATAGCTGGTACTATCTGCAACCGAACTTCCATAGTAGGGATCCCAATGATCAGCTGCCCGCCTCGTCCCTGGCGGTGGAGCACCGTGGTCCTCATCTTGCATGGCATGTGTGAAGTGCTGCTCCTCTGTCCATACAGCATGTTGACGGCCCCCACGACCTCTACTATGAACACTGCTGTACTCTCTGCCACCAGCACTAGTATCCTCACGACGACTCCGTTGACCACCTTGAGAACCGCCACCTCCATGGGATGAAGACCCTGTCGGTGTACTATCATCATCGGAGTCATGACTCCCACTGATGCGGGGCTCAATAGAGGGCTCGGGAGTGTCATCATCTGCATTGGGATCTAATGTCTCCATGTCTGCAATATCTATCGGATTTAATGGTGGTTCCTTGTCCTTCTTACTTCTAAATAATGTGGTCCATGATGATTTTTTCTTCTGTGGAGCAGGGGGCGGCTTAACTGTTACATGTTGTGTCCCTCTAGATACCTTAGAAGTAGAAGCCTTGTTAGATAATTATTCAATTTACTTTCTACTGTGTAAGTCTGTACGTATACCTGAGACGACTGACTAGGTGCCTTAGATGTTGTCGGTCGTGGCGCAGCAGACTGAGATGGTTGTTTTGATACTATCGAAGACTACACAATTGAAAGAATAATATATTCAATTACCAATGAAATACAACATATAAATGTAGAAATGACAATATAATTTCACCTCTCTAAATGAAGTACTCCCCCTAGCCTCTCTTGAAGTGGATAACCTTTTGAGTTCCGCAGATATTGAATGTCGCGAAGCAGCAACCCGGGACCACTGTTCTCCCGCAATGTTGTCATTTGTCAGACCGACCTGTAATATATTTCTTACATCATCATACATCAACATATGACTACGCTATGTAATCAAATATGCGATTCGATTTTCATATATTAATTAATCTAGGCTGACGGTGGACGCTCAATTGATGGAGGTTGCATCAATCGCTCCCATGCAATATCATTGTACGCATACGATATGTCTCCACCCCCAATGATGAGGTCTTCATCCAAATTAACTTCATCATCACGTCCCGTTGCTAACTCGTCACCACCCAACTGCACATGGATGTCATCTCCCTCCCCCACTTCCTCTTGTACAGCTACTGCAAGAAAAGTATTAGGCCGTGATGTCTCGCCTGGTTCTTCAGCCTCCTCGTCCACTTATGCCTCACGACGCTCGGTTGTGGCTCTTGCAACCTATGCTACCATAGGGTCATCATCATCTCGCAAGTACACAGCATCCGTTGGGTCGTAATCTCCCTCTCCTCTCCTTGTATCCATCTACACATGCCAAACCTTTAGCCTCATATTGTAATGAACATACACCATTTTGTCTAGTCTGCGGTGTGTTAGCCTATTCCTCAGGTTAGTATGTAAGAAGGAGAACATCGACCAATTCCGCTCACACCCACTCGATGAGGATGTTTGCGATAGAACTCTCATTGCGATCTTCCTTAATACAGATGCACTTGTGCCGTAATTTAGCCACCACTCAGCTGTGATTAAGGTAGATCACGTACAATATAATAGTTAGATGTAAAAATTACTTCTCGAGCTATAGAATGTACATTGTGAAGACACATTACCTGGATCGAGTCTGTCACGACTGGCCACGACATTAGGTGTCGCAAATGAACCAATTGCCTCTCTAAATATTTTCATCTGCATTATCAAAAAATATTAACTGTATATTTCATTTTATATTCTCAGTGGTAAAATATCCAAGTATACCTCATTCAACGCATCAGTAGCATCTGTTGGGCTATCAGACAATCTGTCTACCACAATGTTGACCGATTCTATCAAAGTATCGTCATTAGCAAGGGCCCGAGCATATTGGAAGGCCGGATGTAGATAGTACGATGCAATCGCAAGACAATGAATTACATATTAGTATCAGCTGAAGATCACAGCTCATTTATTGGACGAGAATGTAAGTGTTTACCTGCCATGTGAAGATCGCGGCTCATTTGTCTGTCCCATCTGTCCTCCACAATTTCTAAGATGGTGGGTCCATATTTTTTGGACGTTGCAAGGATCTTCCGCTTGGCAGCTTCAATTTTGCTGTACACTAACCCCATGGTTGGTACTTTTCCCCATCCACACATCGCTGTACCTCATACAGTGGCTCTATCAATGACACTAATACCTTCACTCTATCCCAAAAATTCGCACTGTTGACAATCCCCTCGACCTCCCCTCCTTCACGTGAAGCAGCAAAAGAGGAACTCAGTCAGGTCTCACCTCTAAACATTTACTTCAACCCATCTTGTGCTTCAGAAGGCTCTGCAATGCGATGTAGTTGGTGGCAAATCATGTGATTTTAGGCCTCAATAGTTCACCGCCACAATGCTCCCTCATCCATGACAATACAAGTGTGTGATTGTAGATATATTTCGTTATTTTTTGTGCCACCTCGACCACAGATTTGACCACACGAAGCTACCCAATCTCCTTCAGCATCAGATCTACACAGTGTTCTGCACAGGGGGTCCAGAAAATGTGCCGTCTGCTTCTCATTAGCTCCTCCCCAGCCTTCTTATAGTTCGACCCATTGTTAGTCACAACTTGTACAATGTACTCCTGTGGACGCACTTAAATTCGCTTATTACGTTGTTCGTTTGTTTAGGTGCGTGGGCGTGCCAGTCACAAAGTGACGATTTATTTAGGCTCCGAAGAGCCCAAGGGTGCGCTCGATCTGACTCAGTCAGGTGATTGTGTGGTTTGGGTCGGGACTGAGACCCGTTGTGCCATAAAGGTCACAACGTCATTTACATCCCCTCAGAGAGGGGAATACCCTTAATTAAATACCGAAAATAAGGGCTCCACGGTCGAAAGAAATACTAATTGATACAGGAAGGAAAAAAGGTAGCCGTGCTATGCGGTGGGCCCGTGGTGAGGGCATGAACACTCAGATTATGTCGATCACTGATGGACCATTCCATGTTTGAACAGAAGTCCGTGCGGAAAACAAGACGGTGACGGGGGATGAATCCGTGCAAATGTCTACCAAGGGACGACAATTTTAATGCAAAGTGGGGGGGCTCAGGTCCCGGCGAGGAAGGGGGGACCTTGGTGAGATATTGGCCCGGGACGAGGCCGGGCAGTGACCATGACGGGGGGAACGGCTCCCGAGGGTGAAGCCCAGCCTGCGAGGGCATCATTAATATTCCCGGGTTCAGAATCCAAGAAGGAGAGGCGAGGGCCATATCGTTATGTTTGTAAGTTACCTTGAGTGACATGTATCATGATCGTTCATTTATTAGCATTACCCCCTTTTGCCGACTGTCTTTTACCATTCCCAGACCACGAATTCTTTTCTTATCCATTGCTGCCACCTCCCTTTCTTATCACGATTATTGCTATTTATTGTCACTTTTAATATATATATATATATATCCCCTTTTTATACATATCTATATATATATTTGTTGGGGAATGGTGAAGTGTACCGCTGGGGGGGTTGAATTAGGAGTATGCCGCTGGAGGGCTGAGAGTGTGTCGCTGGAGGGTTAAGAGAGTGTGTCGCTGGAGGGTTAAGAGAGTGGGCAGTGTGCCGCTGGGGAGGAGAAGAGCGTACCGCTGGAGGTTAAAGGAGAGCGTACTACTGAAGGATAAAGGAGGTGTACTGCTCGGAAGGCAAACGAGAGTGTACCGCTGAGGATCTAGGAGCATGCCGCTGAAGGTAAAAAGGGGAAGAACTGAGGCATACCGCTGGAGGCAGGTGGGGGTGTACCGGTGGGGAGAGTGGAGAGTGAAACCAAGCAAAGTGTGCCACTCAGGGGGGTGGGCCAGAGTTCAAGAGAGAGTCCCTTACCCAGTCCATGTCTGATAGAGAGTCTCAGATGGTTAAGCTTTCAGTTTCTGTTATATAATTGAATCTCGATTCACATTCGATAGTGCAGTCCTTTGAGTCTCATTCAGTCGATTCCTGGGGCTTTGCATAATTCCTTCAGTTGATTAGAGTGTCTTACTGTTGTTGGTTTCATTTGTTTGTTGCTTCCTTTCATCTTTTAACGTATCGTTATTTTTGACAAAAATTCGACAGTATCTCCCCTTTACCCGGACGGTAAGGGAATACAAGGGACATGTCCACAGGGAGTGACATGACCCAACAACTAAGGTGTGTGCCTAAGCAGCCACCTTTGGGGAAACTTCGAAAAACTCGGAGAAAATGCCGAACGAGAAATCAATAGACTGAGGCAAGCTATGAGTACACCGGAGAAATGATGGCCAAGGTGTGCCAGGTTGACAGTCCAAGGGTGTGCCGCTGGGCAGGCCGGTAGAGGGGTGTGCCGCTGAGGCAGCCAAGGAAAGTATACCGCTAAGCAGAGGAACAGGAAGGGTGTACCGCTGAGCCAACAAACGGGAAGGGCGTGCCGCTGGGCGACCCAGGGGAGTCTGTGCCGCTGGGCAGACGAATGGAGGATTTTGCCACTGAGCAGACCCAGGAAGGTGTGCCGCTGGAGGGCCTGAGTGAGCTAATGGCTGGAAGGCTTGAGCGTATATGTGTACACTACTGGTTCTGAAGGATGGCCAAGGAGGGCACTCTAGGCATTGAGGGGATCCAAAGTGTCAAAAGGAGAGTGGACCCCCACAGACCTGTTTTAGCAAAGGCTCAAGGGTTATTGTACCAAGGAAAGCCCCGGGAAGGGGAAGAGACCAGATCTGCCCCGTCAAGCCAAGGGTAAAACCCATCCACCAGGTGGGCCAGTGCCATGGGAGGTGAGATGGGGCCAGAGGTTGGAAGGCTGGGAGCAGACGCATGAAACTCACAGATCAACGCTAAGAAGAAAACAACAAATGCAATGAAAGAAGGCAAAGCTAGAAGATGTTTCATTCATGATGAACTAAAAAAATGACAGGGGTCATGACCCAAGGGCCAAACGCGATGCATTACATCCAAACAAACGGGAGAGGAGAACAGGGGAAAGAAAAAAAAAGAAAACTTGGGGAGAGGGTTAGGATGAGGAAGGGTGACCGTTCCCTTCACCTCCACTCCTTCCCTCTCCACTGCAAATGATGTAAAACCACCCTTGGACCTCTTTTGCAAGCATTCAAGTTTGAGCAGCGGACTCACACTTGTGAGCTCACCCGTATGGCGCACACTAGTACCCGATGGCGACTAGGCGATGTTGGAGAGAGTCCGAGGCGGGACCGTTAGGCTCCAATGGTTGGCTAGCTTGGGAAGAACCCCAATTGGGCCTAGGATGCCCAAATCATGGGTGACCAACACACCAAGGGTGTGGGTTAAGTGGATTCACTCTCAACTTGCCCGTGGTGGTCACTCACGGTACTAGCAATTTGGGCCGAGCTCTCACTCTCCGTCCGACGAAGCAATAGCAATAATACTAAGCTAAGCAAGTGATTAAACCAGTCAAGAGAGGGACCAAGGCTCACCTAGCCGGCGTGAAGACGCTGACTCCGACCGGAGACGGGGGCGAGCGGGGAGGCGAGGGTATGCACCCGCACGCCGCGTCGATTGAAGCTTCAAACCTGCGACTTAACAATTACATGAACTACACCCCATGCAAGGGTGGGATCTCGGGGTGGGGATTATGTGAATTACAGTCAAAACTACCTCCACGCAGGGAGGGGCCTTCAGCCGGCCAAGCGGGGTGGGGAATTATGCAAAGAGGACCGACTTTCCGAGCTCCGCCGGTTCTGCCTTTCTTCTGTATTTCCGGACAGGGGGTCGATGTTGATGCTGCCAAAAATTCCACAGAGCTCAGAACCTGATGAGACTTGCGCCAAAAGTTTGCTAACGGACCAAGGATGATCTCTGAATTTTTTCTAAGCCTGGTACAGTCGTTGCTGTCTGGGGCAGAGTCTGGAACCGGACTGATTGGTTCTGCCTCTGTCTGGTGCAGAACAATGTGGCTGGTTGCAGAGGGTGCCACGATCACTTCCAAGCTCTGATTGAGGCGAGACCTGAACCGTTGGAACCGTGGTCTCTGTCGGCACTAACGGAGCGGTCGGAAGATGTCGGAGAAGACTGGGACGATCAGATGAGTAGAGGGGTGTCGGTTCTGGCTCCTGTAAACTGACCTGACACACTTGGAGTAGAAAATTTGTAACTTGAGATGTCGATGTCCAAATATAGCTCTGCTTCTTGAGGATGAAAGAGGACTTGAGAGGGAAATTTTTGATGAAGAACACTTGGTCTGAATCCCAAAAGGTTCGTCGTGGTCGATCTTCCAATCTTGCTCTAGTTCTCTGCTTGGGGTCTTCTGTGCAGTCGAGGAAGATCGGCTCCTGCGGACAGCTCCAACCTCGGATGTCGACGAAACCACCTCGCCTAGAAAGCTCCTTCGACGTCCTTTCCAACGGTGTATGCCATGCCACCAGAAGATGAGGGGAAGTGTCGGAGATGAAGCTGCTTCCAGGACTCGATCTTGCTGTCTGCGAACTGCTAATGGAGCTGCAACTCAGTGGTGGCAAATGGTGTAGGAGAAGGCAACTAAGCAAGAGGGAGGTTGGCTGATGGCTGGGGAATATGGTAAGAACGTGGCAAGGGCTTCAAGGGGTCTGGAGTGGTAGGGATAGATGGGGAGAGGGGGCTGGAACAGCTAGAGGTGGAGATGGGGGGGTGGGTGTGCACTAGAGAGAGGGTGAGTGAGAGAGGAGGTGGGGGGCGAACTTGGCTGTAGGGAGGAAGGGAATTTCGACCTAGGGTGATTAAGGAGGTGGGGAGATGGAAGGGCACAGCCCTAGGGAGAGGGAAATTCGAATTTGGGCTTTGGGAGGGGTTAATTCAACCTTGGGAAGGTGGTGGGGTGCTTTGGAAAGTGGAAAGGTGCCTAGGAGAAGGGCTTTCCACCTAGGGGTTGGAGGGGGAATTGAATGAGTGCATGGGAAAGGGGAAGGGGCCTTAATGAGGGGTGAATAGAGAGGAGAGAGAATGAATTTCGAAATTGGGGTGGGGAGGAGAGAGAGAGGGGGTACAACCCACTTAGAGAGAGTGATAGTAAGAGAGAGAGAGAGGGAGATATTGAGAGGGAGATGGCAAATGCTTTTCAATATTCATCAAAAGTTGTTACAAATGAGAGAGGGGTTTTGCTATTTATAGACTCCACACTTTTTCTAAGATCAAACTGACCCTGAAAAACTAACTAATGACCAAACAGTCTAAGGGAGGGGCGCCCCTGGGCCTAGCCCAATGAATTGGGCCCATTAACCTATCAAACCAACATAATGACTCAATACTTAGGAAAATGACTCAACAACCTAGGTACATGACTCAAATAAAGGAAAAATTACATGATATTGACTCAAAGAAAATGTGAAGATTACATGACTAGACTCAAAAATACGTGACTCACATAATGGCGCTTGCCGACGAACAATCCGAGTCTGGAGAAAATGTGGAGGGGCAAGGGATGCCCTCATCATACCCCCGGGGTGGGGAAAACTCGACCCCGTCGAGTATGGGTCCACCAGGGAAGTAGTACATCGAACTGCGGCTCTGGGTGATCCACGATCTCCATACTCAACCTGCAACTATAGTCGGGGAACGGCGCTTCAGCTCGACAAAGTGGCTTGGTCATACCCTCATGCTGGCGATGGGATCTTACTTGCCTAGTATTGCCGCTGTGTGCTCACGTCGGGCTCTCAGGCTATTTGTGGTGGCACTCCGAGGGTGTCTCTCACAAGGGTAGGTGTAAGTTCGAGGCACTCACTAGGATCCACCGCGGTGCCCTTAGAGCGTGCTGGATCCGCCACATGAGAAATGGGGAGAATCCCAAAACCCTTTTGAAAGTTCAACCCATAAGCTTGGTTGCCAAAGCCACTCGGAACTTGGCAAGGTCCAAGTCCTCGTGCCCTCAGATTGGAGGTGACCCTAAAGTAGAGCCACTCCAAAGCCATCATCGCCAAGTTGTCAACTTGGAACTCAAAGTGGTGCTTAGGAGTTTGTGCTCGTTTCTTGTGAATCCCACCGCTTGTTGCTTGATACTTGCTTGAATGCATATGCCATGTACTATGATGCGGTGTGAGTTGACAATATATGGTATGCAAAGGGGGTCCAGGACAACCACATATAGACCTATCATGCATTGATGTTATGAAGACTTTGAAATATTTGGGAGGACCGGGGCATCCATAGGTGTCCCTCTTGTGAGTGAGTGTGATGAATGTTGGAGGACCCGGACATCCATGAATGCTCCTAACATGCTTGAGATTTATGATGAATGATGGTGGACCATTACAACCAAATATTGACCACTCATGTTTTCTTCTTGACATGTGGGTGATATGGATGAATGTACCCGACAGACTAATCATGCCAAGCGGTGTGATTTGCCAAGACATATGAATTCCTTTCCCAAAGATGACTTCCTCATGTGGGATGGTGGGGTGGTCTTTGAGCTTCCACTCAAAAGGGTCGAAGGGATCTAGGTAGGTGGATATAGGGTGGGGCACCTTCTTGATCTCTAGGCAGGTGTTGCCTAAGGTCATGATTCCTATGGTGTAACCTGGGTCATGGATGAGGTGGGCTTGGCCCAACATGGTGGGTGGGGGTAGGAAAGGGTGGGTGGTGAATAAGGTGAGTGGGTTACATGGAGATCTAGGCTCCCATAGAAAAGGGTTAAAGGGATCATGGTAAGGGTCACCTTGGTAGGGGTACTCTATGCTCTCAAGGTCCTCGAATGGTGAGTCCTCCTCCTCAATAATTGGGCCAAAGTTGCTAATGGGTTGGCCGATCAAAGCACTTGGGATCTCTATGGTTGGGGAGTGGAATGGGATAGGTTCTTCCTCCATGGGAAGAAGGAGGATGATCTCACTAGTAACTTGGCCATTAGTGTAGATGGAAGTGATGGAGCCAATGGTGGGATATGCTAGGCTAATGGTGTTAGTTTCGGACGATCTCATGGCTAGCATATTGGTCAAGTGAATTTACCAATATAGGTAGTTCACTAAGTCTCCCAAATCTTCCACACAATAGGAAGTTTGATAAGTGACATGTGGCTGAATGGGAATGATTTGGGATTGATATCCCATGGGTAGGTGGCATGGTTGTGAACTAGGAATGGTGAAACCTTTCTTGAGCCATTGGAGTATGGACTTACCTATGGTGAGGTTGGGTGTCTCTAGAGGAGCTAGGCTAGAGGTGTGTGAGTTGTTTGGCCTTTGGATTTCCTCTATGTTGGGAGGTGGATCCGGATGGGCATCCTTCTCTACTTGGGGGGGTGTGTGGGTTGCAACTTCTATTGCTAATGGAGTAGGGGGATCTATGGGGGGTGGTTTGGTGATAGCTAGCGTTTGACACACCCAGGGTGGTGAACAAGCATGGGCTTGGGTTGGGATAGGAAGGGGAAGTAGAGGAGGCCTAGGTTGGGGAAAGATTGGTGTAGGAAGCGGGAGGTGGGTTGGGTGAGGGATTTTGGGTTGATTTGTTTTGGGAGATGTGTCCCTTTTTGGGGATGATGGTGGGTTTGTGGTGGTGGTCAAGGGGGCTTGTGGGGTATGGGTTTGGTGAGGGGTTTTGGGTTTGGGGGTGGTGGCCATTATGGGCCTAGGTGGAGGGGTAGACACGGTGTCCACTTGGTTTTGAATGGTGAGGGTTGGATGAGTTGTGGTCATCATGGAGGGAATTGGGTCGGTTAGGGGTCTCTTGCCCTTGGGATCGTTTGGGGTGGAAGTGGGGGCTAAAGGGGCTTGACTAGTGTAGGTTAGGGAATGGGGTTTTGGTTGAGGTGTGGGGGCCCTCATGGGGTTAGGTGGGGAGGTGGAGGTCTTGGACACTTGGGTTCTAGTGGTAAGGGTTTGGACGGGTGGGGTTGGAGGAGTGGGAGTGCTCCTCGAGTTTTGGTAACCCGGGTAGGAGGGAGGAGGACGGGGAGTGTAGACTTTCCTAAGTTCGGCTTTCATGTTCTCCCATGTGTTAATAGGCTCTAGCCTCATAACCCTCCTAAATTGTTCAATGAACTTCCACCTATCCTCGGCATGGTACACAAGTCGACTCTTGGCAAGGTAGATTCTCATGGGTTCAGTCATTGGATTCCTCTTAAAGTATTTGTCCATGTTTTCCTCCCACTCTAAATATGCACTAGGGTGGTATCCATTAAAGATAAGGTCCTCAAATAGGACTATGCCCAAAGGGGTGTCAATCGGACCTTTGCGGAGGGCCGAGTGAGATAGATGTGACTTACATGAAGTAGCCATGCTAGTGGACAAAAGAGATGCAACCGAAGACTCTAAATGCATAGACACGCCCTAGGACCAACTTGATAGAGACAAGTTGTGAACTTGCTCTGATACCACTTGATGTAAAACCACCCTTGGACCTCTTTTGCAAGCATTCAAGTTTCAGCAGCGGACTCACACTAGCGAGCTCACCCGTATGGCGCACACTAGTACCCGATGGCGACTAGGCGATGTTGGAGAGAGTCCGAGGCGGGACCGTTAGGCTCCAATGGTTGGCTAGCTTGGGAAGAACCCCAATTGGGCCTAGGATGCCCAAATCATGGGTGGCCAACACACCAAGGGTGTGGGTTAAGTGGATTCACTCTCAACTTGCCCGCGGTGGTCACTCACGGTACTAGCAATTTGGGCCGAGCTCTCACTCTCCGTCCGACGAAGCAATAGCAATAATACTAAGCCAAGCAAGTGATTAAACCAGTCAAGAGAGGGACCGAGGCTCACCTAGCCGGCGTGAAGACGCCGACTCCGACCGGAGACGGGGGCGAGCGGGGAGGCGAGGGTATGCACCCGCACGCCGCGTCGATTGAAGCTTCAAACCTGCGACTTAACAATTACATGAACTACACCCCATGCAAGGGGGGGATCTCGGGGTGGGGATTATGTGAATTACAGTTAAAACTACCTCCACGCAGGGAGGGGTCTTCAGCCGGCCAAGCGGGGTGGGGAATTATGCAAAGAGGACCGACTTTCCGAGCTCCGCCGGTTCTGCCTTTCTTCTGTATTTCCGGACAGGGGGTCGATGTTGATGCTGCCAAAAATTCCACAGAGCTCAGAACCTGATGAGACTTGCACCAAAAGTTTGCTAACGGACCAAGGATGATCTCTGAATTTGTTCTAAGCCTGGTACAGTCGTTGCTGGCTGGGGCAGAGTCTGGAACCGGACTGATTGGTTCTGCCTCTGTCTGGTGCAGAACAATGTGGCTGGTTGCAGAGGGTGCCACGATCACTTCCAAGCTCTGATTGAGGCGAGACCTGAACCGTTGGAACCGTGGTCGAGTCTTCTTTCTGTCGGCACTGACGGAGAGGTCAGAAGATGTCGGAGAAGACCGGGACGATCAGATGAGTAGAGGGGTGTCGGTTCTGGCTCCTGTAAACTGACCTGACACACTTGGAGTAGAAAATTTGTAGCTTGAGATGTAGATGTCCAAATGTAGCTCTGCTTCTTGAGGATGAAAGAAGACTTGAGAGGAAGATTTTTGATGAAGAACACTTGGTCTGAATCCCAAAAGGTTCATCGTGGTCGATCTTCCAATCTTGCTCTGGTTCTCTGCTTGGGGTCTTCTACGCAGTCGAGGGAGATCGGCTCCTGCGGACAGCTCCGACCTCGGATGTCGACGAAACCACCTCACCTAGAAATCTCCTTGGAAGTCCTTTCCAACAGTGTATGCCATGCCACCAGAAGATGAGGGGAAGTGTCGGAGATGAAGCTGCTTCCAGGACTCGATCTTGCTGTCTACGAACTGCTAATGGAGCTGCAACTCGGTGGTGGCAAATGGTGTAGGAGAGAGGCAACTAAGCAAGAGGGAGGTTGGCTGATGGCTGGGGAATATGGTAAGAACGTGGCAAGGGCTTCAAGGGGTCTGGAGTGGCAAGGATAGATGGGGAGAGGGGGCTGGAACAGCTAGAGGTGGAGATGGGGGGGTGGGTGTGCACTAGAGAGAGGGTGAGTGAGAGAGGAGGTGGGGGGCGAACTTGGCTGTAGGGAGGAAGGGAATTTCGACCTAGGGTGATTAAGGAGGTGGGGAGATGGAAGGGCACAGCCCTAGGGAGAGGGAAATTCGAATTTGGGCTTTGGGAGGGGTTAATTCAGCCTTGGGAAGGTGGTGGGGTGCTTTGGAAAGTGGAAAGGTGCCTAGGAGAAGGGATTTCCACCTAGGGGTTGGAGGGGGAGTTGAATGAGTGCATGGGGAAGGGGCCTTAATGAGGGGTGAATGGGGAGGAGAGAGAATGAATTTCGAAATTGGGGTGGGGAGGAGAGAGAATGAATTTCGAAATTGGGGTGGGGAGGAGAGAGAGAGGGGGTACAACCCACTTAGAGAGAGTGATAGTAAGAGAGAGAGAGAGGGAGATATTGAGAGGGAGATGGCAAATGCTTTTCAATATTCATCAAAAGTTGTTACAAATGAGAGAGGGGTGGGGCTATTTATAGACTCCACACTTTTTCTAAGACCAAACTGACCCTGACAAACTAACTAATGACCAAACAGTCTAAGGGAGGGGCGCCCCTGGGCCTAGCCCAATGAATTGGGCCCATTAACCTATCAAACCAACATAATGACTCAATACTTAGAAAATGACTCAACAACCTAGGTACATGACTCAAATAAAGGAAAAATTACATGATATTGACTCAAAGAAAATGTGAAGATTACATGACTAGACTCAAAAATATATGACTAACATAATGGCGCTTGCCGACGAACAATCCGAGTCCGGAGAAAATGTGGAGGGGCAAGGGATGCCCTCATCAACAAAGCACACACTTCCTTTCTCCCCTTGCTCTCCTCTACCTACTTCTTCTTCTCTTCTTCTTCTCGTTCTGCTCTTCAAACGGGTGTCTTCGCCTCATCTCCTTTTCTCTTTCTTTCTGAGAGGCTTTTATAGGTGGGCCGTTGACGGGGAACCTCATGATGGCACTGCCATTCGAGGTTTACCCGATCTTGTCTCCGTCAGGTGGGGATCTCCCTCATCCAACCAGAAGGCGACACCAAGGCGGGTGCTACTTGGCATTGGAAGCGGCCGAGCTGCGCGCCAATGGGTCTGCCTACTGACCGTTGTGTCTTCTGCCGGGTTGTGCCGTCCCGGGAGGTTTAACGCTGTGCCGCTGGAAGGGCCAAGACATTGTGCCATTGGAGGGGCAGAACGATTGTGCCGCGGGAGGGCTCGTTTGCGTGTGCCGCTGGAGGGCATGATGATTGTGCCGCTGACAGGGCACGACTATTATGCCGTTGGAAGGGCATCGAGGCGTTGTGCCGTTGAAGGGGCCTCTGAGGGGTGTGCCACTGGGAGGCACCACCGGGTGTGCCGCAGGGAGCACCACCATGGAGTGTGCCGCTGGGGCTCTTCAGGGCAGTGTGCCATTGGAAGAGGCTTCCAGGGGTGTGTGCCGTTGGAGGCACCTTTGAGGACGTGCCGCTGGGGGCACTAGGCAATGTGCCGTTGGAGGACAACAGCGGTGTGCCGCTGAAAGGGCATTGATGGTGTGCCGTTTGAAGGCATTTTAGGGCAGTGTGCCGTTGAAAGGCAAAGGGCGTGCCGTTTGGAAGGGGCCTCTGCCTTTGCCTCAGGGATTTATAGTTGCGAACTCTTCGGGGCATTTTCTTCACCGTTAGGGACTCAATGGTGGGTCCATAGCAGTGTATTAAATTCAGGAGGGTATCCTGTGTTTTTTAGTCATTTAATGCGCCCGTGCAAATGTGGGGATTTGAAGGACGGTAGTGTTCTCCCGGAGCCCTGGATGGCCAGTCTCTCCGGGTCCTTTCCTTTTGACTTTGACATCAATGCGGGGGCTTGGCGGGACATATGGACGTACAATTTTATACGTCCACAAATGCCCCCCACCCACGGGCAGTGTGGGCGAAGGATGAGCCGGACGGTGCTCGCGGGTGTAACTATGGAATTAACATACATGAAAATATGTACGTAAAATATGTGACGTAGACATTGTTATGTCTATTGTATATTTATTATATCATTATCATTTATCATATATATATATATATGCATATATGTATTTATTTTTATTTTTATTATTTTTTTTTTCTTTTCCTTCTCTCTCTTTTTTTATTCTCTTTTTTTCTTTTTATTATTTTTTCCTTTTTTCTCTTCTTTATTCTCCCTTTTCTCTTTTTTTTGTTTCCTTCCCTTTTCTTTTCCTTTTCTCTCTTTTCTTTTGAAGCGGTTATAAAAGGGGTGGGGGGAGATCGAAATTCCCCCATCTCTCCTTTTGAATTCCCCCCCTCTCTCCTTGTCTCTTCGGCTCCCACCCCCTCTTTCTCCTTTGTCTTCCTCCGTCGGACGCCACCGCCGCTCACCGCCATCCTCGGTGCCCGGGGTGAGGAGGCCACCGTGCTTTTCTCCCCTCCCTCTTCTTCTTTCTCTCTTCTTCCTTCTTCCCTTCCTCTTCTCTTCTTCTTCAGTTCTCCTCTTCCTTTTCTTCATCTTCTTCTTCTCGTTCTTCTTTCGCTCGGGGGACCACGGAGCCCTAGGCTCCCGTCTTCCCCCTCCTCCTTTCTCTTCTTCTTCTTCTTCTCTTCCTCTTCCTCTATTCTTCTTTTTTTTCTTCCTCTCGCTCTTCCCCTTCATCACTTCTCCTTCTTCTCTTCAGTACGGGGACGGTCATGGCGTCGGGGCGTGCCGCTGGGGAGGGCGCAAGTGTGCCGCTGGAAGAGGGCACAGGCGTGCCGCTGGAGAAAGTGGGCACGGGGTGTGCCGCTGAGCAGGCGGGCACGGGCGTGCCGCTGGGAAGGGGGGGGGGCACAGGTGTGCCACTGGGGAAGGGCACAAGTGTGCCGCTGGGTAGGTGGGCACAGGGCGTGCCGCTGGGACGGGGGGCACGGAGTGTGCCACTGAAGGGGGGCACGGGTGTGCCACTGAGGAGAGGGCACGGGTGTGCCGCTGAGAGGGGGGCGCGAGTGTGCCGCTGAGGGGCTCGGCCTGGGTGTGCCGCTGAGGAGAGGGCACGGGTGTGCCGCTGAGAGGGGGGTGCGAGTGTGCCGCTGAGGGGCTCGGCCTGGGTGTGCCACTGAAGAGAGGCACAGGGTGTGCCGCTGAAGAGGAGGAGAAGACTTCTTCAACCGGAGGACCTCCGGGGTCCCCCTTGGGCACACCGTGACTTTGTTGGGGCCATCACTCCTTGTGGACGTGCACCCGTGTTTTCCCCTTACGCCTCCGGCCTAGGGGAAACTCTGCCGAAATTTCATCAGAAATTATTGGCATTCTGGTTAGATCAATTACAGTGTAGCCCCTTTAAAATTTCCTTTCTTTTTCTTTATTTGTATCTTGTTCTGACTTGAGGTACCTTGCACCTTGCAGAAAGATGGCTGCCCCGAGAGATTCTGCTGCTTCTGTTGCTTCTGGTGCCGAGCACGTTCCCCCACCCCCAGTGCCGGCGGTTACATGGTTTAATGTGGAGGACTTGGACAGGGAGCATGCCGAGATAGCGGCACTGGCCAGATCGTCGGGCTCCGATACCGAGACGATGGACTTCCGTAGGCTTACTCGGGTGGAGGGCGGCTTGGCTTTTGACCGGGCTACGGGGGAGTACGGGAAGGGCTACCCGAAGGACAGGCATCTCATTCGCTTTCTGAAGCATCTCAGTCACCAGGAGAGGCGGAACTTCCGATTTGCCAAGGAGGCCGAGCAAGCGATTTTGCGGTCCCGGGACAGCCTGCTCTACAGTGTTTCGAGGAGTATCCCGATGTCTTTGGTGGGAGAGGCTCGAGAATGGAAACCCATCATGGGGCTTGAAGCCATGCTACCGGTAGAAGATAAATTAGTGCGGGCACCTCAATTTACCCCTGCTCGATGGGATACAGCTGCCGGGCGGGTCCAGGGTGAACACCCCCGGTTCGGTCTATTCCTGGATCCAATAAAGTGGGGGTACAGAGAAGAACCCTTCTTACTGGATTGCTTGGCCATCCGATTCAAGCACAAACTGGCGCTGGGCTGGTTCGGGGAGCTCAGGCTTAACGATGCACATAGCTTTCGGGAAGGGGGCGTGAAATTCACAGAGTATGTGCTGTTCAATTACGCCCCTATCCTTATCCGGGCTGGCGTTTATCACAGTGTCTACGCCTCCTGGTATAGCTACCCCATTTCCAGGGGCCTCTGCTACGGGATGATTGAAGTATTCAATGCAGAGACTAATACCTTTTATACGGCAGAGGGCGAGACTTCATTGGACTTATGGAGTCTCAGTCAACTTAGTGGCTTGCCTATTGACGGGGAGCCTTATGAAGAAGTCTGCCTCCCAGATCTGATCAAGGATGAGACCAACGGGGACGACTACTACTCCCTCGGCTATTCGTATCGGTATCTTATGAAGGCGTACCGAGACCTGTATCAGCTGGCGCACGGCGGGAAGCAACCCCCTCGTGGAGATCGGAAGAGAGTCTGCATGACCTTGTGGCTGTAGTACTTCTACGACGGCCTGAAACAATACAAAGACTTCCCGCACATAGGCCCGTCGTCAGCAAGAAGCGTGCTAAGCCGAAGGCTGATGTGAAGATTTCTTCCCGAGGGCACCGCAGCGGGCCCAATCCGGCAGGGGTCGACCCGCTGACGCATTGTACGGCGTTCCTGACTTATTGGTTGTGCTCGTTCGCCATGCCATATGGAGACGAGACTATCATTCGGCCGGATGCGATCTACCCAGCCTGCCAGATGGCCTGGGGTATCAAGCTGTCTCTGTGTCCAGCTACTCTGTGTCTGATCTATAAGGCACTCGGGGATGTCAGCGCTCACCAGTTGCCGCGACAGGCGCGGTATGTATGCCCACTGCATTTTTCAATGCGTGGGTTTGTTCCCTATTTCCTGAGTTCGCCCCACGCTGATGCGGGACGGGACCACGGACACGACAAGCTCGTGACTGCCCCTTAACGAGAGAAGCGTCGGATGTGCGTGGTTGAGAAACCGACTGTGAGCTAGGGTGGTCGGCTCTCACTTGTGTCTGAATCGGGTCACGGGACGGTAACGCTCTCTCTCGCAGCAGTGGTGATATAAATAGAAAGCGAGCTAATTACCCTATCATGCTCTCTAGCAGTGGCATAAGCAAGTATATATGAAAATTAAGTAAAATGCCAAGTAAGGGAGCGAATGCGATACCTCCACGCGCTCAGCGTGGGGACGACGGGCCCGGCCGAACTCGTGCTCCCGGGACAGTTAATACATGAATATTACATCAATGGAAATATGCCCACTCCACGCAGGGAGGTAAAGGGCGACACCAGGGGCCCGGGAGGACCGAATTCGGGATGACGGGCAGCTTCGTGTGTTGATTCGGCTACACGCGTGATCACGACCGTGGGGCCCACGTGCTGTCTGGAGGGGCCGTGTGGGACCCGGTGGCGCCGCTGTAGTGTGGACACTTAGGGAAGTGTTCCCTGGGCTGGCGGCACACCGGAACGTAGCCCGGGGGTCGGGCGGTTCCGATCAGAAATCGTCGGGTTTACTGTCCACGGACTGGTGGTTGCTATTTTACAGCGCGCGCTCCGGCGAAAACGGCCGCTGCGATCAATCCCGACGTCAGATTGGGACGCGTGAGCTATCGTTGGAAAGCTCTCTTCAAATGCTTCAATCTAGACCTAGAGAGATCTGCTGGATCTGGTCGGATCAGAACTTTAATGAATTTACAAGCCCCTATTGTACAGTAACTGAAACCTCAGATTTGTAGGGTACTTGTCTGAGAACCACCGTTGACCGCCTAGTAAACCTCCGATTCAGCTCTTGAGCGCTTCTTCAAAGTTGTATGGGATCAAACCAAGGAACGGGGACTAGTTTTGGAATTTGATTTGGAGGTGGTGGTGATTTACTATGATTTTTGGGGTGACTGGTGGTCGGATCTGGGAACAGGGGGACAGAGCTGTAGCTGGGACTGAGAACGATTTTTAGAAAATATGAAATGGACGAACCAAACATTGAGAAAAATTGTGGATGAAGGGGTGGATGGGTGTAACCTCCAGTAAAATGGGGCGAACCAAAATAAATCAAAAAGTGGACCTAAGACATGAAACTCAGGGCTACTGTCACTGTAGACAGTGACAGAACAGATCTGAGATTGAGAGTTGAACGAAATGGTAAGGATATGAAACGGTGGATTTTGAATCTCAATTTTTTTGTGGAAAAGGGGCTAGAAGATAGGAACCAACCCTCAAAATTTCAAATCGATTAGAACTCGTGGCTGGCTTCAAGAATTCTCGAACTACACCTCTATCTAGCAGGACAGAAACTTGATGACGATTCCACGGCGGCTCGAAGGCGGCACGAACGGCGGCGGCGGCGGCACAGACGATCATCGGAGGTTGAGAGGGGATGAAGGGAGATAGATACACTCTAGATATGGGGTTGGGGATGGAAGAACAGCAGGGGAAGAGAGAGGGGCGCACCAAGCTTCAAGCCTTGCAACAAAATTCTGATTTTTTCCATTCAATTTCTCATGAAAATACAAGCTTATATATGGTTTACATCAAATGCAATGTGGACCTTTGGATCTAGGGAAGGGGAATCAAGGGCTAGGATGTGGTTTGAATAACTTTGAATAACACATTAAAAGCCTAATAAACTATATGGTTCGCCCCCCCTTTAAGAAGACAAATTTGAATTGTCTTCTTTATTTAAATCTCGGTCCAAGTCCAAGGTTGGACCATGGACCAGCCCCCTTGGGCCCGGGAGTCCAAGTGGACCAATAAGGAGGAGGGAGGGGGCCCCTGCAGGGCCTACATGCACTTTTGCAAAGAAACCCAATGGCCTTTTGCAAATAAATCCACTAAGACCTACAATTGTGTACCCATATATCACAAGGGTATACATACAAATATAAAAGGACGTAAATGCGAACACAATGTGAGCGGGTTGACGTTGATGTCCCCATCAATTCTCCCCGGGTGGGAGGAACTCGACCCCGTTGAGTAAGGGTATGGCTGCTCCAGTACTCCGGCGGATCCGTCACCGTGCCAAGTAGCGCGGGTATGCGCCACTCCAAGCGATCGTCACCTGCTCATTCCATATATACTCGATATGCGAACTGCTATGGGCTAAAGGTGGTCACTCCGAAGGGGCACTCTCAAAAAGGAAGGAAGCCGCTCGAAAACTCACTAGGAATCACCGCTGAGTCCCTATAGGTGACTGATCCGGGTATAGAAGTAGAACCGATCCCATACTCATCAAGCGAGTCCAATCACCTCTTACTTATAAGAGAACGACAACGAGCTTGCACAAGACACATGCAGACTCACCATGCACTAACACACGTATGCAAACCACACAAACAATCGACTCAAAACACACCACTCAAAACAAACCACACAAGGAAAACACACCGACGTATGCATGACTCTAGACGAAGGTGGTAGCATCAAGCCCACTAGGTGGCTGCATCCTGGGCGGCAGGAGAGCCGTCCTGCTCTTCCCCTCCCAAGGCATAGTACTCCTCGGCTAGTGCCTCATCGGCCTCGTAATCAACACACTCAGCCTCGGGAGGTACGGATCCTCCAACACCTAAGGCTAGGGTGGTGCGAGCGGGACACTCGCTGGCAATGTGGCCAAACCCATGACAGTGGAAACACTGCACTCTCGACCGACTACTCTCTCCTATAAAAGGGGCCTTACCCTTATCATCTCGTCGGGTATGGGGTGTAGGCAGTAATGGGGGAGATGTAGGTGCTTTGGACAATAGTGGAGGGGGTGCCGGTGCCAGAGGACGGGCTATAGGAGCCGGGGAACGGGCAACAGGTGCCGGTGGTTGGGGTGGAAATAGATCCCGGGGTGGAGGAGGACGAGGCCGTGGAGCGAAGTGCTCCTGACGGGTGGACTCCTGAGGTCGAGCCATGGGAGGCTGCTGATGTGGGCCTATGGAGTGACGGAGCTCGGCACTACGGAGAGGGGTGGGGCCCAACCGATGGCTAGACTCGAACTCTCCCTCAAATTGCTCCATCTCGAGAGCAACCTGGTATGCCTCTTCCAACGTCTTGGCATTGCGGCGGAAAAGCTCATACTGGTAGTGTGGCTGCAAACCACGTCGAAAGCGGGACACGGGCATGGTACTCTCCTCCGAGACACCACATCGTAGAAAGTACTCATCAAACTCCGCGATGTATTCGGAGACGGACCGGTCTCCCTGGCTAAGACTTTGCCATCTATCGATGAGTCGCTGGCAGTATGTGGGAGGAAGGTACTTTTGCCGAAGTTTATCCTTCATCTCGGCCCATGTGTCGATCGGGGGTTCTAACCGCTGAAGTAGCAGGCTCTCCACATTCTTCCAATAGGTTTGTGCCTGCCCCATGAGTTTCATGGTGGCGAATCGGACCCTTCGACGCTCCGACATATCATACCACTCAAAGTAACGGTCCATGCCGAACTCCCAATCTAGGTAGACTTTCGGATCCAAAGACCCGTAAAAAGTGGGAGGGTCCGCTCGCACGGTCTTAAGGACCCGGTCATCATCCTCATCTCGTTGTGGCTGAAAACCACGACGGCATTGACCATATCCCTCATAGGCATTATCGGAACCATAGTCCTCGAGACCAAGGTCACGGTGTGGTAGTTGGGGAACCCGAGGAAGGGCGGGTGGAGGAGCCTGTGGTGGCTGGTTTTGGGCCGCGGGAGCGGCCTGGACTTGGGCCATGGGAGCGGGTTGGACTTGGGCCACCGCGGGAGGAGGTGCGGGTGGGCCTTGGGCTGCCCCTGGAGGGTCCCCGTGTGACATCCTATCTAACCGCCCAACGAGGTCTTGGACCGACCTGTCGGAGGTCTCCAAGCGCCCCTCCATGGCTCTAAGGCGACCATCCATATTATCGGAGAAAGTCCGAAAGTTAGCATCGGATTTGTAAAATTGGCTTGAGCCATTGAAGGGTGTGCCCTTGTTCCTCTCTCCCCCTGGTGTTCTTCTCCTCAAACCTCAAGTTCTAGAGTGTATCATCTTCTATCTCCCCCTCTCAACCTCTGATCTTCATTGGTGCCGCCGCCGCCGCCGTTCGTGCCGCCTTCGAGCCGCCGTGGAATCATCTTCGGTTTTCTGTCCTGCTGGACAGAGGTGCCTTCACGAAAATCCTGCTGTCAGCCACGTCTTCTTCTTGGCTTGAAATTTTTATGGTGTGTTCCTATCTTCTATCCCCTTCTCCACAAAAACAATAAAATCCAAAATCCACCGTTTCATATTTTTACATTTTCGTCCAACCTGTCATCCCAGATCTGCCAGGTTTCTGTCTACAGTGACAGAACCTCTGAGTTCTCCCCCTCTGACCATCTTTTTGATTTGTCCAAGCCCTACCAAGTTTACTGGGAGTTCTGTCTATCACCCCCTACCTCCACAAATTTTCTTAATTTTTTATCAGTCTTCTATCTATTTTAGAAATTTGTGTTCTTCCTCTGATACAGTGTTTTTAGTCAGATCCCAGATCTGACCACCCTCCACTTCCAAAATCAGAACAGATCACCACCACCTCCAAATCTAGATCCAAAAATAGTCCTGGTTTCCTTGTTCGATTTCCTACAACCTTGCTGAAGAACACATCTTCAAATTCGGACATCTACCTCACGGTCAAAGGCAATCAACAGGAAAGTTCTCTGCTGACCTGTGATTTCAGGAACTGTATAACAGGAGATTGAAAATTCCATAAGTCAAGATCCGAGCATATTCAGGCCAGATCTTTAGGCCTAGGTTGAAGAACTTCAAGCTAGCTTTCCAACGGCGCTAGTCTCGTGTCGATCCGACATCGGGGCTGATCGCGTCCATTCTCGCCGGAGCGCGCGCTGCAAAACAGCAACCACCAGTCCGTGGACAGCAAACCCGACGGGTGTCGATCGGAACCGCCCGACCCCCAGGCTACGTTCCGGTGTGCCTCCAGCCTAGGGAGCACTTCCCTAAGTGTCCACACTACAGCGGCGCCACCGAGTCCCACACGGTCCCTCCAGACAGCACGTGGGCCCCACGGTCGTGATCACGCGTGTAGCCGAATCAACACACGAAGCTGCCCGTCATCCCGAGTTCGGTCCTCCCGGGCCCCTGGTGTCGCCCTTTACCTCCCTGCATGGAGTGGGCATATTTCCATTGCTGTAATATTCATGTATTAACTGTCCCGGGAGCACGAGTTCGGCCGGGCCCGTCGTCCCCACGCCGAGCGCGTGGAGGTATCGCATTCGCTCCCTTACTTGGCATTTTGCTTAATTTTCATATATACTTACTTATGCCACTGCTAGAGAGCATGATAGGGTAATTAGCTCGCTTTCTATTTATATCACCGCTGCTGCGAGAGAGAGCGTTACCATCTCGTGACCCGATCCGGGCACAAGTGAGAGCCGACCACCCTAGCTCACAGTCGGTTTCTCATCCGCGCACATCCGACGCTTCCCTCGTTAAGGGGCAGTCACGAGCTTGTCGTGTCCGTGGTCTCGTCCCGCATCACACGCACCATTCAAGGCTGGGGGTTGGTTCCACGGATGCTGGAGTTCGCGAGCGTGGAGTCAGCCTCGACGTCCATGCAACTATACGACATCCGGGGCAGGCTGACAACGGTGCCCCTTGATGCTACCGGCACTATTCACTTCTAGACCCTGGCTGCGCATTCAAGCCCGTTGGTAAACAGCAATCGGGAATGCAGGGATGACCAGGTCGAAAAGTACGTGCATCCGATCAGTCAGGAGAACGTGATTCGCCCGTTGTTAGAGCCGGAGCTCAGAGCCTGGGCGCTGTCCATTCACCCAAGTGTGATGGCTTTCCGAAAGGGGGACAGTCTGTTGCTGGAGCTGTACTATCCCTCTCGTTTTGGCAGGAATTTCAGGTATGATCAACATATCCCGACGTACAGTGCTCGCTTTGATCTGCCGGTGCGGAGTCTCCGGGGGAGCCCAACTGCTGAGACTGCCCGAACCTGGTGGGATTTCTTTCATCGGGCAGACATTGCTTCCTTCAGGGTGCCATCCTCGGGTCGGATTCCACGGGTGACCCCGGAGTACGTGAAGTGGTGGACTGCCCAGACAGCCTTCTACCGATTATCCCGGACCGACTACTGGGATGGGGCAGAGAGGAGGTTTCTGAGCCGGCAGCCAGTGCCGGTCCTTGATATCGACCCGGAGCACCTCCTCCGGTTGAGGCAGGGTAAGGAACAGGAAGTGGCTGCGTACATGATGGCATGCAAAAGGGCTCGAGAGGCCAAGCCAGCACCACAGGCTAAGCTAACTCCGGTGGCGAAGGATGATTTCAAGAAGACCTTGCGGGACCTTTGCCACGTTGGGAGTGACCACCTGGAGCTGACCAATTATCCGTTTCCCATGGAGGAAGGAGGCACCCCCGCGAGGAGCTGGCGTCCGGAGAGGGACCCAATCTGTCCATACCGCACGTTCGTGAGGAGGGAGGAGCGGAACCCAGAGAATTACAAGGACACCACGTGGCTCTACGTCCTTCTCCGGGTGCATGGGTTGAAGATTGAAGATCCGGGGGCGGCCATCTTGGGCAAGCGCCTCCATATCGCCTATTATTATGCTGAGGGATGGGGGATGGACCACTTCAACCTCTTCTTCCACTTAGCCGCCAAGAAGCACGCGGACCTGGCTGCCCTCACCGACCGCTGCCAGAAAATCGAGGATGTTTACTGGCTAGTCCGGGAGGCGGCTCGCTGGGACAAGGAACCGTCCCTCAGCTACTGGCCGATAGCGCTGCGGCTGTACACTGGCCCACATGGTATTTAGTGTTTTCTTCTTTTACTTGTGCTTTTCAATGTTGCCCTTTCCTTGGGTGCCGGAAGTTGATCGGGTCCCTTGTTCTTCTTCCTCTTTTCTTAAACAGACCACCCCGATAGCGTCCCGATGGCGACGTATCGTAATCTCCTTCGGCAGGCAGGCAAGCCTGCTTACTTCAAGGAGGCGCCAGTGGCTCTGACTATGACCCCCCTGCCTCTGCCTGCGAAGAGGCCCCGGGCGAAATCGCCCGTGAAGAAGGCGGTGGATGCTGCCAAGGCGGCCAGGCGGCGGGAGGCAAAACGACGAAAGACGGAGGCCGCCAAAGCTACGTCGACCGTTCCCCCGGTGCCTTTGATCTCTTCATTCGAGGAGTTCGAAGCTACTCGAACCGAGCCGAGTCGGCCTGCAGGTTGGGTTTCTTCTCCTTCGAGGCTCTCCGGGATGTATTCAGACATTAAGAGGGGCGTTTCTTGTAACACACATGTTTTTTTTTCCAGCTGTCGCCGAGAGGCCCGCGCCCTCATCTATCCCAGGCGTGGGTGAAGTTGTGACCCACGGGGCCGTGGAATCCGTCGAAGAGACCTTCTTCGCCCCAACTCCCGCCATCGAAGCTGAAGGAGGTATATCACTTCCTTTGCTAGTCGCTTTGATTAAAAAATTTTCTTGAAGCTTTATGGGCCTGACTGACCCGGACCCTGCTTTGCCTCGCAGGAGCTGATGTGGCATCCCCTCAACCGGAGGCGGACCTCGAGACATCTCGGTTCGGGCAGACATATCGGAAGAAGGGGTGGCGGTCAGGGAAGTCGCGGTTGCTTGTCCGGCGTGACGACGAGCCGACCTCGGATGCTGAGGCGGGGGCTGCCTTCACAGCGAAAGAGGTGCCCACTAGGACTGAGTCTTCGTCAGGCGAGAGGGTAGATTACGGCTATTCTTCAGACGAAGTGCTTTCAACTTAGGGCATCCCCGGGGAGCCCAGCTTTCATGTCCCCACCTGGAAAGCCCCGGTACTACCCATTTCTCTTAGCCTGGTGAAGCGGGCACCCGTAAGTGCAAACCTGTTAATTCAGGTTTCTTTCTTGAGGCCGTCAACTAACCTCCTCGATATCATTATTTTTGGCTTCCAACAGGAACATGCCCCGTCAAAAGATGCAGCAATCCATGCCCCGAGTTTAGAAGCCGCCAGACAAGCGACAACCACTACTGGTTTGGATAGACTGGCATCCCTGGTCAAGGTTTTACGGCAGGAAGAAGCCGGGGTAAGCTTGGATGCTGCCATCTCGACCGCTGAGATCTCACCCCGAGAAGAAGTGGTAGTGGCTGTGAATGTACGCCTTCCTCTTTCTTCCTCCTTTCTCGTCCTTAAGTCTTCCTTTGGGGTTGCTGATTTATTTGAGGTAATATAGGCTCGTGCCTCCAAAGGAGCCATGGAGGTTACCATCCCAGCCACCGAAGCCCTGGAGGAGGGGGAGATAGCGCCTGAGATCGAGGTGCGAGAGCCGATAGTGCCCGAAGCTGAGATTCGGGAAGAAGGGGAGGTGTCGCCGGTGACCGAGACTCGAGAGGAGATGGTGCCCGAAGCCGACACCTGGGAGGAGACGACGCCAGGGAGCAGCATCATGCCGGCGGGTGAGGTGAGCACGAGGACCCATCCGGCTCCTTTGATAATTCAGCAATTCACTTCACCCGGCAAGCGGCTAACCTTTCTTTACATTGTTAGGTAACAACGACGCCCCGGGGAGCGCGTGCACCTCGGGTTCGTAAAGCCATCCCCAGGTGGAGCTCATCCTTCCGCATGCACGCGGCCAAAAGATTGAAGATGCTTCTGGGGCCGGACGCGGGGTCCTTGGCGTATCTTCTGCAGATGGGGGCCTTCCCCCGGCTCGTGATCTCACTGTCACCAATTCTGACGCCGGTCGTACCCGAGGAAGCCCGACTCCTGGGGAGGATATTGACAATCCTTAATGAACATTCGGGGGAATTCCAGGTGGGAGGAGATGAAGACTTCCCGGGAACGACATCGGACCCGCCCACCATCGATACCTAGTCTGCCGAGGTGATGGAGACCGAAGCAACTTTATCTGCTGTGGCACCAGATCAGGCCTCTACGACCGTTCATTATCCCGACAGGGTCGCGGCTCTAGTTTTGACGGAGGAGGAGGCATTGTCGGGCTCGGACCCGCCCGGTCAATGGAGCCAGAGCAGCTGTTCATCATGGCGGCGCCATACGTCTCCCTTATGGTAGCCCCATCACCTATGGTGGTAGCTGGCCAGGGGTCGACCTCGGAGCCCGAGAGGCCCCTCCTTTCGGCCCTGACTCTTCCAGGTAGCTCGGCCGTGGTTGACGCAGAGCTATGGGCAGTCGTGGACACGAAGTTAGCTTCGACCCACCAACCGTCCCCTCTATCGGCCACGTGAGCTCGGATCTGCCGGTTCGCCAGACCCTATTGGTATTGCGCTCTATGGTCGTTGCCGACCCAACGCCCACATATCAAGACCCAAGGGCTATCGTGGAGCAGCTGACCAAAGCACTACAAATGATGGGCTGCCCGCTGGAAGAGTGGTCACGACGTGTTCTATTACTATTGAAATACGTGAACCATTGTGCATTCCTCGAGACGCAGGCCCCAACTGAGCTTACAGCTATCGACGCTCAGAGGGACGAATATCTGGAGGCTCTGGCTGTGCGGAGGGACAGCATGGAGCTACACCGGGAGGCCTTGGACGGGTGCAATGCCAACATCCACGCCTTGGAGAACCGGATAGAGAAACTCCAGGGTTGGCTCGCCCAGGCTGAGTCCAACCTGCTCGAGGCCGAGACAGACAAGACCCGAGAAACTGAAGAGCTGGCCGTTGCCGAAGTAGCGGTGGCCTACGACCGAGTTGGAACGCCTCGACGCGCAGGAAGACCGTCTGCATGAGATGATGAGTTTCCCTTGTGTCAGGATCCTTCCCTTTGAGGACATCTTTCGGGGGCTAGACTAGCTGCCAATCCCCCTTCCATCCCTTTTTGCATGTAACACCGGGGTATGCCCCGAGGCCAGTGTAATTCTTTTTTTTTCAACAGGAATACAATGCAATTATCCCATGTGCCTCCTGTATGTGTGGGGTGTTGGGAAATCTCTTCTTTCTCTTTTTCTTCCTCTTTTGCTATGTGATGAAACACAAGTTCACACTAACAGCTTATTCGGGGAGAACCCGGTGAGGTTCGCATAGGAGCATGGGAGAGTGCTCGCCCTTCTAGAGGAGGGACGAGGGGACCACTCCACCATGTCCGTCCAGCGACTCAGCCAAATGATGCCACGGGCATGTTTGACCCGACTAGGTTGATCTGACCTTGGAGGGGCGAAGAGAAGTGTTTGTTCGTTCAACGACCTGGACATGAGATCTTGATTAAAAGGGATCGTTCGTCGCCCGAAGGGACGGAGAGAAGAGTTTGTTCATTCAATGACCCTGACGGGAGGTCTTGGTCAAAAGAGGGTTGTTTGTCTATGCCGATAGGGTGTCGGGGGGAGATGTGGTTGATTTGTCTCTTGATGTATTTGTTGTCACAAGGCCAGTGCCAACGCAAGGAGGTAGGTTAATTCCCCAACCCTGAATGAAAGGTTCGAGTGGGGTGTTTTTCGTCAGTGCCGACAGAATGTCAAGGGCTTACAGGGTTGATTTGTTTGTTGAGATATTCGTTGGTACGGGTTGGTGCCAACGCAAGGAGATGGGTTGATTCCCCAATCTCAGACGAAGGGTCCTGGCGGGGTATTTTTTTTTTAGTGCCGACAAAATGTCAAGGGCTGACGTGGTTGATTAGTTTATTGGGATATTTGTCGGTACGGGTTGGTGCCAACGCAAGAAGATGGGTTGATTCCCCAATCTCGGACTAAAGGTCCGAGTGGGGTATTTTTCGTCAGTGCTGACAGAATGTCAAGGGCTGATGTGGTTGATTCGTTTATTGGAATATTCATCGGTACGGGTGTGAGGATCGATGAAGGAGAGTCGGTTCCCCCCTCTCTTCCTCTCTTTCTTCATCATCATCATTTTTTTCTTTTCTTCTTTTTTGTCTCTTTTTCCTCGTTTCTCTTCTTCTTCTTTTTTTTCTTTCTTTCCCTTTCTTTTCTTTTCTTTTCTTTTCTTTTCTTTCCTTCTTTCTTCTTTTTTTATTTTTTTTCTTTTTTTTTGAAGTGCACAGTGAATAATGACAAACCATCCGAGCAGTTGGAATGTAAGTTTGCCAGCTGCGGGGTAGGAGAATGTATTATTCATTGAAAGGGGGAATCGGAGCGTGGTACAACCTTAGATGCCTACCATTAAGGGGTGGAAACTGGACCTCCCCCCGATGATCGACTATCACATATGCTCCGCCTTCATAAACCTTTTGGATTACATAGGGTCCAAGCCAATTCTCATTCAGCTTGCCCTTGGGGTTGGAAGCCATGACTTCCCTCCTTTTGACCATGACGAGGTCACCCTTCTTGAATTCACGCTCCTTGACGAGCTTGTCGAAGGCGCGAGCCATGCGGGCCTAGTAAACCTGAATGTTCTGTTAGGCTTGGAGCCGCTTCCCCTCCAAGTTGGAGAGCTCTTCGAGCCTTCGCTCGACGTTTGTTTGCTCTTCCTGGACTAGCCCATGTTGGATTGCCACTCGGAGAGAAGGTATTTCCAGCTCGACGGGGACAATTGCCTCTGAGCCGTATCCTAAGGAGAAGGGTAAACAACATGTTGGAGTTTTGTATACAGTTCGATATGCCCACAGGGCCTCATACATTTTCTCTTCCCAGTCCCTCTTGTTAGAATTTACAATCTTGGACAGGAGTGTACAAAGCATTTTATTGAAAGCTTCGGCCAAGCCATTGGCCTGTGGGTTATAAGGAGTCGACGTCCTCCAGTCGATCTTGTACTTTTCTGCTAGTCGGTAGACCTTCTGATTGCGGAAGTGGCTTCCATTATCTGAGATAATCCGGTTCGGAGCGCCGAACCGGAATATGATGTTGCGACGGATAAATATGGCGACGATCTCCCCAGTCACTTCTTTCAAAGAAACGGCTTCCGCCCAACGGGAGAAGTAGTCAGTTGCCGCCAAAATGTACTTGCACCCGGCGGATGACGCGGGTAGTGGGCCCACGACGTCTGTTCCCCACTGGGCGAAAGGCCAGCAGGGTAGTGTCGGATGCAGTGGCACGGGTGGCCTCCTGGGCACCGTGGCGTGCTCCTGGCATTTCTGACAAGACTTGGCGTACCTGCAGCAGTCATCAAACATTGTCGGCCAGTAGTAGCCAAGCTTTTTTTATTTAAATTTTCATCTTCGGTCCCGCCTGGTGTGTGCCTACTGTCCCGGCGTGGACCTCTTTCATGACTCTCCAAGCTTCTTTTGTGGATAGGCATCGCAGGAGCACTTTCCGCTTGGCATCTACCATAATTCGGAATAGCATCCCGTTCCGAACCTCATAAGAGTCCTTTGTTCTGATCAGCTTGACCTTCTCTTCCCTCGGCTCGGGCAGTTGCTGGTGTTTAAACCATCGCATAAGAGGGTCCCTCCAGTCAGGTAGGCCGACGGCTTCTGCTGTAGCGACCTCCAATTCTTCTTCTTATGGTTCTTCTATCATGCTAGGCACCTGGCGCTGATTCACCACCCGATGCTAAGGGATCCATCAGGCAGAACTGCTAGTGAGCTTGCCAATTTTGCCAGTGCATCAGCTTGTGCATTTTCTCCCCTGGCAACATGGCCTATCTTAATGAGGTAGAATTGCTTCATAAGCCGCCTTGCTTTAGCATGGTAAGGGAGCAGCTCAGGCTTTCGGACATCAAACTGCCCCAGGACTTGCTTGACGACTAGTAACGAATCACCAAATACTTGCAGCATTTTAATCTCCATCTGCAAAGTGACTTAGAGACCGATGATCAGGGCCTCATACTCTGCCTCATTATTCATGCAGGGTTTATTGATAGGGCAGGATGTATGCAATACTTCTCCCTCCAGGGATTTAAGGACGATGCCGGCCCCTGCTCATACTTGGGTATATCCGGACGGGGTTATTTCCGTTCTCGAAGCTCCATCAAAGTGCAGCTGCCAGGCGATCTGTTGGACTTGGTCCACCTCCAGTGTTTCATCTTCAGGCAACTCTATAGCCAATGGGGAATCTTCAGGCACAGGATGTGCTGCAAAGAATTCGGCCACGGCTTGACCCTTAACGGCCTTCTGCGGCACGTAGGTGATGTCAAATTCCATCAGCAGTACGGCCCACTTGCCGAGGCATCCCTTCAGGGCTGGTTGGGAGAGAATGTGTTTAACTGGGTCGGCTTTGGAGATCAGGCTCACTTCATGGGAGAGCATGTAATGCCTCAGCTTCTTGACTGCGAAGACCAAGGCGAGACAGACCTTCTCAATCAGGGTGTATTTTGCTTCTGCCCCCACTAGCCTTCGGCTGAGATAGTAGAGGGCATGCTCCTTCCCCTCATCATTGTTCTGCGCAAGCATTGCCCCCAGTGAGCATTCGGTGGCGGCTATGTATAGAATAAGCGGCCTTCCCTTGACAGGTGCCCCCAGCACGGGCGGGCCTTCTGGCATTCCTGGTCCCAGTCAAAAGGTGCATTTTTCATCATTAATCTATGAAATGGCTAACAGCGCCCTGACAAATTGGAGATAAATCTTCGGATGTAAGCCAGCCGGCCTTGCAGGGATCTCAACTCTCCCAGATCCTTCGGAGGAGGTAACTCCTGAATGGCTCTTATTTTAAAATGGTCGACCTCGATCCCCCTATATCGGACGATGAAGCCGAGGAACTTCCCACTGGAGACGCCGAAGGCACACTTCATCGGGTTCATTTTCAGCTCATACTGCCGGAGTCTTTCAAAGATGACTCTGAGGTCTTTCAGGTGATCTTCTCTTTTCTTCGACTTGACGACCAAATCATCAATGTAGCATTCGACTTTGTTGTATAGCAGCTCATCGAATATTTTGGTCATCGCCCGCTGGTAAGTAGCGCCGGCGTTCTTGAGGCCGAAGGGCATTCTTTTGTAGTGGAATATCCCTTTGGGTGACCGGAAGGCCGTATGAATTCGGTCGTGCTAGGCTATCCAGATTTGGTTATAGCCGGATGATCCGTCCATGAAGGACAAGGCCTCGTGGCCAGTAGTTGCATCAATCATGACTTCAGTGATGGGCACAGGGAAATCATCTTTCGGGTAGGCTTTATTCAGGTCGCGGAAGTCCACGCAAATTCTGATATGCCCAATCTTCTTCTTCACCGGCACAATGTTGGCCAACCAAGTGGTATACTGGTTTTCAGCTACAAAATCGACGTCTATGAGCTTGTCAACTTCTTTGTAAATTTGGTTTATCAACTCCGGCCTCATGCGCCGGGGAGACTGCTTCACCGGTTCCACCTTGGGATCGATGGCCAGAATATGTTGGGTCACAACGGGACTTAGGCCGGGCATCTCCTTGTAGTTCCAGGCAAAATAGTCTCGAAATTCTTGCAGTAACTTAATATATTGTTCCCTCTCCTGTGGAGGAAGAAGGGTAGTTAGAAAGGTCGGCCTAAGGTTGCCCTTCGTGCCCAAGTTAATCTCAATAAGTTCATCTACCGTGGCCTGGCCGCCTATGGACACCAAAAATTACACGCACAGATATCCTGCTCGGCCCAGCATCAACAACGGCACCGAGTGAAGAAACCCCAGAGAGACTAGTCACCCAGACTCCCCAAATTTGCACACTACCGTGAAGCCGTCTCCGGAGTCATGACAATGAGGAGAAATCAACCACCAAGAGCCCCACAATCCATGGGCCTCGAAGAAAATCAACGGGCTCAAAACTGCCCATTTAGCCATTCAACGGCACGCCCAAAGCTCTCAGCGGTACGCCCTTGGCCTTCAGCGGCACACCCCCAATGCCCTTCAACTGCACGCCCCATGTGCCTTCAGCGGCACGCCCCAATGACCTTCAACGGCACGCCCCTTGTGCCTTCAGCGGCACGCCCCAATGGCCTTCAACGGCACGCCTCATGTGCCTTCAACGGCATGCACCTTTTGGCCCGTTCAACGGCACACCCTCTGCCGCCTTCAACGGCACACTATTTTAAGCCTTCAACGGCACACTATTTCGGGCCTTCAACGGCACACTATTTCGGACCTTCAACGGCACACTATTTCAAGCCTTCTGCGGCACACTATTTCAAGCCTTCAGCGGCACACTTCTTTGGTCTTCCAGCAGCACACTTGTGAAGGCCTTCAGCGGCACACCTGCGAGGCTCTCCAGCGGCACGCCTTCCTCAGCCCCCAGCGGCACAACGTTCAGCCCATCCACGCCGGTCAACGCTCGTAGCCCTCGGCGCGCAGCGAAAGCATGGCAGGCCCATGCCTGCACCTTGCTGGGCTGTCCTCGCCCCACCTACTCCCGTCCTCAGCATTTGTCGGCCTGACCAGGGGTATAAGAACCCCTCGCTCTGACAAAAAAAAGGGGGGGGGGGGCGGAGAGACGGAAGGATACACACACAGGGAGAGGAAAAAAACATAGACCCAGAGTCCTACTCAGACGCGGGGAGAAGAGAGAGGAGGAAGAAGGAGAATTCCATCCACCCAAGCTCGACAAGCCCAGGGAGTTCCGAGAAGAAGAAGAAGTTAGCAGAAGAGAGAGAGAGAGAGAGTAAGCAATGGAGAGTAAGGGAGGGGGAGAGAGTCCGTGAATGTAATAGGGAGTGTCCCAGAGGGTCTTGGCCCCATCCTGGACCCCCGGTTCCCTCTTCAGTCTCCTTTCTCCCCTGTTTTTACTGCTTCTTCCCTCTCCTCATCTCATTGTACAACCTCGAATGTGGCCCTGCCACCCTTTTTTATGAATGAAAGAAGAATGTTTTTTCCCTTCTTCCCTTTTTTTTGTTGTTGGCTAGCTTTTGCTCGGCTATGTGTTTCGTGGTTTGCTCTCTTTCTCTCTCCCCTGTTCTTCTTGGATTCTCTCGTTCGCATTCACCGATATATATATTAGGCTGATGATAGCCTCTTCCATCGATCTCATGATTCAGCAAGGGCGGGTTTCCCTTCTGGACAGCATCCACTCCCTTCCCAGACACAACCCAAGCCCATTGCCCCTGTTCAGGCCCATTGCTTCCCCAAACAGTCCTGATCCCTTTCCCTTAGCCAACTAACGCATTACTTGACCTAGATTTAACCCAGCCCGTAAACCCTTTTACTTCACCGATGCCCCTCAACCCCTTTTAGCCAGCACACCCTTGGCCCTTCCCAGCCGGTGCACCCTTGGCTTCTTCAGCCCGACGCACCCTCGAACCAGCCAGCCCGGTACGCCTCAACTCCTTCTGGCCGACACACACCTCGAACCACCCAGCCGGCACACCCTTAACCATGCTAGCCCGGCACACCCTTGTGCCCCTCAGCCCAGCACACCCTATAGCCTCCCTAGCCCGGCATGCCCCTGATTAGTTCCAGAGGTTTTTCCCCCCTTTATCCATCGCTGCTTTCGGGTTTTTCGAAGATTCATTAAAGGTGCTGCCGCCTTTGGGCGCCCACCTCCAGTTGATGGGTTCCGCCACTCCCTGTGGGCGCGTTCCCTTTATCTCCCTTATGCTCAGGTCAAGGGGACATGCTGCCGAATTATTGTTAGAAAATAACAAGACGTTAAAAGGCAAAAGGATGCAACAAACAAATGGGATAATAAATACACATCAAAAGACAACAAAAGCAACAAATAAATAGAACAACAATAGATTGCAAGAAGAAGGAGAAAAGATTTGTATAAACTATGCAAAAAAAATCAAAGAAAAGAAGAAAAGAAAAGCCTTAAAAATAAGTAACAGAGGAGTGGGCCTTCATCGGCGCGGCTGTTCCAGCCTTCGCCGGTACACCCTATCAACCCCCCCAGCGGCACACTCTAACAGCCCTTCAACGACACACCTTCTTGGCCCTTCAGCGGCACGCTCCTCCCCACCCACACCCTCTCCTCCCCACCGTCTCACGTGGAATGGTCTTTCCTGAAGTGGAGCACAATGCATAGACTTTGAGCTGCAGCCAATGGACAACGTACAGACTTTGAGCTGGCCAATGTATAGACTTTGAGCTGCAGCAAATGGACGATGTACAGACTTTGGGCTGGCCAATGTATAGACTTTGAGCTGCAGCAAATGGACAATGTATAGACTTTAAGCTGGCCAATGTATAGACTTTGAGCTGCAGCAAATGGACAATGTACAGACTTTGAGCTGATAGATGTACAGACTTTGTGTTGCGGCAACAAGTCAATGTACAGACTTCGTGTTGCAGCAACCAGCCGATGTATAGACTCTGTGTGCATGCAGCCAGCCAACGTACAGACTTCGTGTTGTAGCAACCGGTCGATGTACAGACTTTGTGTTGCAGTAGCCAGCCAACGTACAGACTTTGTGTTGCAGCAACCAGCCAATGTACAGATTTCGTGTTCACGCAGCCAGCCAGCGTACAGACTTTGTGTTGCAGCAGCCAGCCAACGTACAGACTTTGTGCTGCAGCAACCGAATGTACAGACTCTGTGCTGCAGCAACCAGTCAACGTACAGACTTTGTGAGCATGTAGCCAGCCAATGTACAGACTTTCGGTTGCAGCAACCAGACAATGTACAGACTTTGGGTTGCAGCAACTGGCCAATGTATAGACTTCGAGTTGCATCAAATGGACAATGTACAGACTCTGCGTGTGTGCTAGCAGACGATGTACAGACTTTGAGTTTGTAGCAAATGAGGAGTGCACCGGCTATGCATGGCAAGCTGTGCAGCCAATGTACGGACTCGTGGGTTTACTAAGCCAGTGAACGTAGACTTTGTGTTGCAGCGACCAGCCGATGTATAGACTTTGGGTTGCAGTAAATGGACAATGTACAGACTCTGCGTGTGTGCTAGCAGCCAATGCATAGACTTTGAGTTGTAGCAAATGGATAATGTGCAGACTCTAGCAGACGATGTACAGACTTTGAGTTAGCCTGGCACGCTCCTCTCCTCCCTTCGTCGGCGCTCTTTGGAATGTCTTCATCAGCATGCCACCCCCCCTTCCTTCACTGGTACACTATCTGTGGGCTTCCCCGCCACGCTCCAAGCTACCCTCGCCGGCGCGCTACCTGCTGTCCTCGTCGACACACTCCTTCAGCCCCGCTTAACCCCCCCAACGGCCCACTTTTCCTTCCAAAATAAATATATATAAACATATATAAATATGTCATGATAATGATAATGATAATAATGATAATAAATTAATAAAAAAATTATGATAAATAAATAAACCTAATATACATATATGAGAAATAAACAAAAAATGTGAAATAATAATAATAATAGTAAGAAAAAGGAAAGGGAAAATAGAATAGTAATAATAATAAACAAAATAGAGAAATCATCCAGAATAAATACATAAAAGGAAAATAAGCAATAAAATATATATATGCACATAATTTAAAGCCCAGATAAAGAAAATGGTAAAATCTATGCTGCAACCCCCCTCTCTCCCCGTGACCCGATGCTGAAGGAACAATCATGCCGTCCTTCCAGGTTGGGCCTGAGTCTTGGGAATTATCCCAAAATAGCCACGACCTGACCTCACCTCGGGCTGATATTCCGATTAAACCGGACTCGTTTCTCGAGCCGGATCCCTTCCGAGCTACTACTAAAATTGCCGCACGTTCGGCAGACATTTGAACGGGTTCACCTCGATTTTCGCCGCGTTTCTATTACGGACCGGTGTCCGAACATGAAAAGGTCCATGCGTGACCGATATGGCTGATGGTTCCCATCCCGACATGGTTGTAACCCGGCATTGCTCTGGGCCAATAGCATGTCGAATCGGATTCATCCTAATGGGATTTGTTCCCGCTCTTTCATTGAAGTTGCCGTGAACTTGGCGTACGTTTGTACGGGGTTGCTTCTATCTACGTCGTACCTTCAATATGGATACTTGTCCGAATATCAAGTGGTCCGCAAGCGACCGATAGAAATCAGAATAGAACGGGACGGCTCCCTTCATCCCTGGACCCTACACGTGAGAATATCAATAAGGCCTTCGTGGGCTATGCTGGGACCTCGGGTCCGTCCCGATTATGGTCACTGCCTGACCCATATCCTCGGCCTATAGCCCGCTCCCTTTGAACACGTTTTCGATTTTGGAATCTAGTCCCGGGACTCTTCTTCGCTGCCCTCTGGCACCGAGAACATTAATGATGCCCACGCAAGCCCCGTTTGGACCGCGGGAGGCGCCCTCGGTATGGTCCCGACTCGATCTCGCACCAGACCAATAAATTCGCTAGTTTCTTGCTACACTAACCGAGATTTACCCGAGTGTTTTCAGTGTCTCGGAATAACGTATTTGCCATATCACGGCATACATATGTTCCAGGTCCTCCTGCGACGATTATGATATTCTCAAGCTGGACACCCGTCCGAATATTAAACGGTCTCCCGAATGACCGACACGTTTCGAACGTCCGCTTCCCTAGAGACATGGCTTTTCAGCCGATTCAAGGGATATTCCCTCGTTGCCCCTTGGCACCGGAAATATTAATGACGCTCATGCAAGTCTTGTTTCAACCGCGGGGGGCCCACCGCAGTATGGTCGCAGCTTGCTCTTGCCCGCCAACAGATTTACTGGTTTTTGACCGCTCCAACCGAGGCTCAACCGAACGTTTTCCGCTCTTCCGAACAATAAATTTACCGTACCTCGGCATACATGCGTTTCGGTTTTCCCGCGACAACCGTGATTTTCTCGAGCCGGACATTCGTCCGAACATTAAATGGTCAGTACACGACTGACATGACCGCGAATAGTTTTCTTCTCGCCCCCGCGCGAGGATTTCAATACCTCGTAATAGACCTTTCATGCAATTAATTTCTTGGCCATGAGGCCCTGAATCTCGATGATTAATCAAGGGTGTTCCCTCGTATGGGGGATGTAAAAGACGCCGTGACCTTTATGGCGCGGCGGGTTTTGGTCCCGACACGAACCACACAATCGTCTGACCGAGTCAGATCAAGCGCGCCATGGGCTCTTCGGAGCCCGAATAAATCGTCACTTTGTGACTGGCACGCCCACGCACTTAATAGATGAACAACCTGAATAAGCGAATTTTAGTGCGTCCACAAGTCTGGCACGCCCGGTGGGACAGAAACTACCCTTCATCTCTTCACCGAGATTTAGGGCCTCATGGCCCCCTAATAAACGATGTTTGCCTGCTTTGATGAATTGCAGGTGCTGTCTTCGCCAGCCCTATGGGGAGAAAATCCAGACTCGATGCAGCTGCCTTCGCGGCCTCGAGGACGCTGCTTCGAAGCATATGCAGCTTCTAGGAATCATGGGGGCTGTTATAAAAAAACGGGGGTAGAAGAGAAAGAGAAGAGAAGGGAGGGGAAATCAAGCCCCCCCGTTTCCCTCGAGAAGAAAGAGAAGAAAAGAAGAAAAGAAGAAAAGAAGAAGAGAAGAAAAGAAGATAAAAAAGAGAAAAGAAAGAAGCAAAAAAAAAAGGAAGAGAAAGAATTGGCAAGAGAGGGTTGTACGGCCACATCCGTCGAGACCCGTGCTGAACAAAGATTACCACTGTGGGGTTGATGCGGTGGAGCAAACCACTCATCCCCTCCCTGAGGGGGTGAGCGCTCTCCTGCACCTCCACCCTGGTCAATCATACAAAAAGGGGGAGAAATAAAGAAGAAAGGAAGAAAAGTTGGCCAGCATCGCCGACTGAAAGAGCAAGAAGAAACCTGGCATCCCGCCCGACTCTAGGAGGTCCCGAGTGCGCGGTGCAATGACCCCGCTCGTTCCTCCTTCCTGCTGGCTCCATCCGGCACAAAACGGCCCCCGAGTGGTTGTTAAAAGACCCAGTGAGCCACAATTGTAGCTTGGTGAATGGTTGCCCGCTGTGGGGAATGCTTTACGCAATGAGGCCAAGCACGGCCACCACTCCCGAAGAGAGCATGCACATACCCCGCCATGGGGGATGAGAAGAAGATATATACCCTGCTACGGGGGCATAGGAGGCAAAAAAGAAATACACCTCATTCCCAGGGGCACATGAAGAGAATCCGCCCCGACCGAGGGGCACACAAAGCAAAAGCTACACCCCGGCTTCGGGGCATTTGAAGGGGAAATACACCCCGATATGGGGGGGCACCTGAAGCAAAAGACAAACCCCGCCATGGGGGCATAAGAAGAAAAGAATTCACCCCGTCCTGGGGACACACAAAAAAGAGAAACTCACCCTGGCTTAGGGGTATATGAAGAAGGAACGTACCCCGGCCTGGGGGCATAAGAAATAAAAGCACACCCCATGCTAGGGGCGTATGGAGAGGAATGCACCTCGCCCTGAGGGGCGCAAAAAGTATAAGAACACACCCTGGCTTAGGAGCATTTGAAGAAGAAACATACCCCACCAGGGGGGGCATAGAAGTCATGAAGAATACGCTCCGGCTTAAGGGCATTTGAAGAAGTCACATCCCACCTCGGGAGCATGAGAAGCAGCAAGAATACACCCCGGCCTAGGGGTATTTGAAGAAGAAATATACCCCGCCTGGGGGCATAGAAGCCGCAAAGAACACGCCTCGGCTCAGGGGCATTTGAAGAAGCTACATCCTGCCTTGGGAGTATAAGAAGAAAAGAGTCCACCCCATCTTAGGGGTATGTGAAGAAGAAACACACCCCGCTATGGGGGCATAGAAGCCATAAGGAATACGCCCCGGCTTAGGGGTATTTGAAGAAGAAGGATACCCCGCCTCGGGGGACATTGCAAGCAGCGATACACCCTGCTAGGGCGCACATGAAGCAAACCACACCCCACTCCTGGGGACACATAAAGAGAGTACACCCCGCCATGGGGGCACATGAAGAGAATTCACCCCGACTCGGGGGTACATGAGGCAACAAAGAATACACCCCGCCATGGGGGCACATGAAGAGAATCCACCCCGACTCGGGGGTACATGAAGCAACAAAGAATACACCTCACCTTAGGGAAGTCTGAAGAAAAAGCATACACCCCACTTTGGGGGCACAAGAAGTAAACATTCCCCAGCGTGTCGGGGCAGAAGAAGAAGAATCCCCCCTCGGAGGCATGTAAAAAAACAAAAAGAAAAGCAAAGATACACCCGGTGCCCGGCGCACATGAAGAGAAAGGCACCTCACTTTGGGGGCACAACAAGCAACAAAGATACACCCCGACTGAGGGGCACGGGAAGAGAAATACACCCCTGCGCCAGGGGCATATGAGACAAAACTATACCCCGATTTAGGGGCATTTGAAGCAAAGACTTCACCCCGCCTCAAGGGGGGGCATAAGAAGCGAAAGGTATACCCCACCTCGGGGGCACAAGAAGAAAACACACCCCACCTTGGGGGCGTAAGAAGCCAAGAGATATGCCCCGCCACGGGACAGTAGAGGCAAAATGCATTCCCCCCGGGGGGCACATAAAGCAACATACCCCTCGCCTTGGCAGCATATGAGGCCAAGAGGCTACATTCCGGCTCGGGAGCATAAGAAACAAAAGATATACCCCACGTCTGGGGCATATGAAGCCAAGAAACACACCCCCGTCTCGGGGGTATTTGAAGAAGAAGCATACCTCGCCTCGAGGGCCTAGAAGCTATAAAGAACACGCCCCGACTCAGGGGCATATGAAGAGAAGTCCACCCCGGCCTAGGGGTATTTGAAGAAGAAGCATACCCTGCTAGGGGACATAGAAGCCATAAAGAATACGCTCCGGTTTAGGGGTACTTGAAGAAGCTACATCCCACCTTGGGAGCATGAGAAGAAAAGAGAATCCACCCCGACTTAGGGAAGCATATGAAGAGAGGAATACACCTCGATATGGGGGCACGTAAACAAAGAAGAAGAATTCACCCCGCCTCGGGTGCATAAAAAGCAAGAACTACACCCCGCATCAAAAGCGGCAATACACTCCACTCTGGGGGCACTAGAAGCGGAATACACCCCGTGTCGGGGGCATATAAAAAAAAGGATACCTCGCTCTGGGGCATCAGAAGCAGCAATACGCCCCACCTTGGGGGCATCAAAAGTAGCAATACACCCCACCTTGGGAGCACAAGAATCAAACATTCCCCCCGGTGTGTCTGGGAAGAAGAAAAGAATTCACCCCGGCCTGGGGACACTTGAAGAAAGAAGCACATCCCTCCACGGGGGCACATGAAGAGAACCCCTCCCGCCTCGGGAGTATAAGAAAGAGAAGAATACACCCTGGTCTGGGGGCTTTTGAAGAAACAACACACCCCCTCCGTGGGAGACAAAGCTACACCCCGACCCGGGGACACATGCAGAGCATCCACCCCGCTCAGGGGGCACAAAGAGGTACACTCCGCCCTTGGCGCATAAGAAGCATAAGCATTTACCCCGATCCGGGGGCGTAAAGAAGCAAAGAGACATACATCCTGACCTGGGAGCACATGAAGAAAGAATATACCCCGACCTAGGGGCGTCAGAAGAAGAAACATACGCCCCGATCCAAGGACATAAGAAGCAAGAGAATACGCCATGCGAAAAGGGTATAAGAAACATGAAGAATGTACCCCAGCCTAGGGGCACAGAAAGAGACACACTCCGCCCTTGGCGCATAAGAAGTAGAAGCACCTACCCCAACCAGGGGGCACAAAAATACACTCCGCCCTTGGCGCATAAGAAGCAGAAGCATCTACCCCGACCCGGGGCACAGAAACAAAGAGACATACATCCCGATCCGGGAGCATGAGAAGAAAGATATACTCCGCCCAAGTGGCATTTGAAGAAACAACATACCCTGCTTCGGGGGCACATAAGCCGTAAAGAGATACACCCCCGCCTCAGGGGGGCGTAAGAAGCAAAAGATACACCCCGGCCTCAGGGGGCATAAGAAGCAAAAGATACACCCCTGTCCCGGGGGCATTTGAAGAGAGCTACGCCCCGTACTAGGGGCATATGAAGAAGAAACATACCTCGCCTCGAGGGCCTAGAAGCTATAAAGAACACGCTCCGGCTCAGGGGCATATGAAGAGAAGTACACCCTGGCTCAGGGGTATTTGAAGAAGAGACATACCCCACCCGGGGGCATAGAAGCCATGAAGAGTATACCCCACCATGAGGGCATTTGAAGAGAGATACACCCCGCCTCGGGGGCATTAAAAAAAAACACACCCTGGTCTGGGGACATAGAAGCCAAAAAATACACCCCGCCTGGGGGCACAGAAGCGAAGAGGCAAAACACACCCCCCTTAGGGGGGGATGCATACCAAATGAAGCTACACCCCAACCTGGGGCACATTAAGAGAAAAAAAGAGCAGAATAAAGAAAAAGACATGCACGAGGCAGACGCTGTCTTCGAGCCCGCCTCACCACACAAAAGAAAAGAAGGAAAGAAAGAATACACATGAGGCAAACATGGTCCTTGAACATGCCTCTCCATAAAAGAAGAAGAGAAGAAGAGAAAGAACAGTCACGAGGTGAACATGGTCCTTGAACCCTCCTCTTCACACAAAAAAAAGAAGAAAAGAAAGAAAAGAGACATGGGGGTAGACGTGGTCTTCGAGCCCGCCTCATCACACAAAATAAGAAGAAGAAAAGGAAGAAAAGACATATAAGGCAGACATGATTCCTGAACCCGCCTCTTCACACAAAAGAAGAAGAGCAGAACCAAAAGAAGACACATGAGGCAGACGTGGTCTTCGAGCCTACCTCATCACACAAAAGAAGAGAAGAAAAGGAAGAAAAGACACATGAGGCAAACGTGGTCCTCGAGCCCGCCTCATCACGCAAAAGAAGAGAAGAAAAGGAGGAAGAGACACATGAGACAGATGTGGTCCGCCGCTTCACAAACCCTTCTCCTCGGCTCACGTATCCTACTACCCGACACCCTTTGGCTCAGTCATTCCGGCCAAGGCCCACTGTCATGATTAATCCACCCGTCCCACCGCGCTCTCCGATATCTTTTCGGCTTTACAGCCTACTCCTAACATCTCTCGGCTTGTCAGCCTGCTCCCAATATCCCTTGGCTTTTTAGCCTACTTCCCAATTTCGGCTTTTGCAGCCCGCTTCCCAGAATTCGGCCCTTGCGGCCTGCTTCCCAGAATTCGGCCTTCACGGCCCGCTTCCTAATTTCGGCTTCTGCAGCCCGCTTCCCAATATCTTTGGCTCTCGCAGCCTGCTTCCCAGAATTCAGCCTTCACGGCCCACTTCCCGTAACTTCGGCCCCTACAGCTCGCTTCCCAACTTCGGCTCCTGCAGCATGCTTCCCATAATTTGGCTCTCACAGCCCGCTCTCCTCGATTTTTGGCTATTGTGGCCTACTTCCAATATCAACTTCGGCCTTCACGTCCCGCTTCCCCAATGTCCTTTCAGCCGTTCGTGGTCTGCTTCCCTAATACCTTTACTACCACTACACTTATACGTAATAGTAATATTTTCTTATGCAAAAAAAAAACAAACAAAAAAAAATAAAAAAAATAAAACAAAATGAACGCAACAAAATGAACACACAAAAAAGAAAGAGAAAAGAAAGAAGAGAATGCATGATTGCCCTGCTTACATGGTTACTTAATATAGAATAATACACCTCCTTGGAATTTTTTAGGACCGTGCTTCCTTGCTAAATAATATCGCCCCGATTCTGGATACACGGGCGTCACGGCGCACGCTCAAAGGGAACCCAATTATGGTAGGTGCACACGTCAAGGGGAAGAGTCATGGCTGAATCGCTAAGCCCAGCTCACAAAATAAACCTGAGGCAATGCTCCCACACTTAGCACTTAATGTGTTCAATAGCCTTCGATTATAGGGATTGCTCGAATTTCTTCTTAGCACTCTACGGAGACTTGAATTCCTGCACTCGCGTGAAAGGTAATCGTGAGGAAAAAGCTGCCTACCCCCACTGTAAAAAAAAGAGAGAGAGAGAGAGAAGAGAAAAAAAAAGAAGAGAAAAAAGAAGAGAGAGAGAAATGCGGATCCGAGTAGTCAGGAATCCCCACTGAAACAAATGAGCAGACTCGCGCGAAATGGTGAAGCGAATCACAATAAGGACGGATCTTAGTAGCCGGCAATCCCCATTGAGACACATGAGGAGACTCGCGTTGAACGGTGAAATCCGCTACCAAAATAAACAAATGGGGGCTGTGTGAAGCTACCGAAAGTCGAAAGCCTGGAACTAATGTGTAGGCGCTAGAGTGATCCTCAAGTGTCACCAGGAAAACCTGCATATCCCTATGGTTAGGGCTCTTTGTTCACACATTTGCACTGCCACGTCACAGAGAATTGCCTCGGGTGAAATGCGTGAATTTAGGCTATGCATGCAAGATATGCGATATCCTCTTGACGGGTGCACCACCCCTCAATTGTGCCTCGTGGCCCGCACCGTGTCTATGAATTTTGGGCGATGTCCCTATCCTATCCCCTATAGAGGGAGCTGCCTTACTTATATTTACGTTATGTCTGCTAATGAATGCCTGCATGCTTGAATAAAAAAATAATAACAAAAAAAATAAATAAAATAAATAAATAATGTGTGTATAGAGTAAAATCAATTTCGGCTATCACAGCCTATTTTCCCAGCTCTGGCTCGTAGAGCCCAATCTTGGCCCCCCATGGCCTACCTCTTGCCCTCACGGCTCGTTAATCTCCCAACTCCGGCTTCTGTAATCCGCTTCCCCGATTTGGGCTTTCACATCTTACGCCATAATTTTGGCTCTTACAGTCCGCTTCCCAACAACTTTTGCTCTTGTAGCCTGCTTACCTCGGCCCCCATGGCCCGCTTTCCCAATTCTGGCCTTCACAGCCTGCTTCCCGAAATTCGGCCTTCACGGCCCGCTTCCCATAATTTCGGCTCTTGCAGCCCGCTTCCCAACAACTTTAGCTCTTGTAGCCTGCTTACCTCGGCCCCCATGGCCCGCTTTCCCAATTCTGGCTCTCGTAGCCTGCTTCCCGAATTCGGCCTTCACGGCCCACTTCCCATGATTTCGGCTTTTGCAGCCCGCTTCCCAATATCCTTGACTTTCATAAGCTGCTCCCCCAATTCGGCCTATGCGGCCCGCTTCCCGACTTTGGCTCTTCTGGCCTGCTTCCCTTCGGCTCTCGCAGCCTACTTTCCCAGTTTTGGCTCTGGTAGCCTGCTCCATGAATTTCAGCTTTCGCAGCCTGCTTTCCTAATTTGGGGACACTAAATAATTTCTCACCCCATGTTTACTTGCAGGGGAATATAGAAGAGGAGAAAAGAGAAGAGAAGGTGAAAATAAGGAAAGAAGAAAAGGAAACACTCTTGAAGTGCTCCAACGGTGCAGTAGCCTGCAAGCCCTTCAGCGGCACACTACTAAGTGCCCTCAGCGGCACACCCATTGTGAAGCCTCCAGGGGTACGCCCTTCGGGGCACACTCCCAGCGCCCTTCAGCGGCACAGCCTCACGCCCCCTCAGCGGCACGCTCCCAGGCGCCCGCACACCTTCGGAGTGCCTTACGCGGCACACCCTCCTGTGCTCTCTCCCAGTGCGCCCTTCAAGTGTCCCGGTGGCACGCTCTAGCCAGCGCTTCAGCGGCACGCCACCCCTGCCCCCTTTATATGGCGATGAAAAAAAGAAAGAAAAAAAGGGGAAAGAAAAAAAGAGGAAAGACGGTAAAAGAGGAAGAGAATGGATAAAAAAAAAGAAAGCAAAAAGGAAGAGAGGGGGGTTTTGACGAAAAGAAAAAAAATAAAAAAAGTGAGGGAAGAAAATAAAAAAAAGAAGAAAAAAAAAGAGAGAGAAAGAAGAGAAAATAATAATAATAATGATATATATATATTTATATATATATACATATATATATATGTGTGTGTGTGTGTGTGTGTGTGTGTGTGTGTGTGTGTGTGTGTGTGTGTGTGTGTGTGTGTGTGTACATATGTCTCCCGTCCGCACGCCTCTACGTATCGACGGGCATCCGCACGGGCAAAGACGGCTCCACCTTGCATTGGTGTTAGTACCTTGCCAACAAATAAGTCCTTTTCCGGCGCAAGGCTTCGTGCCCTAGCCACCCGCTCTTACACAATATTGCAATCACGGACCTTACGTCCGAATCGGCAAAAAAAAAAAAAAAACCCGTTGCGTTGGCATTATCTTCTTACCAACGAATGAACCTTATCTTTTGGCGCAAGGCTTCGTGCCCTAGCCACCTTCTCTCATGCAAATCGCCATTGTGGGTCTTACGCCCGAATCGGCAAAATCTCTATCCTTGCGCTGGCATTAGTCCCTGGTCAACGAATAAGTCCCTTTCTGGTGCAAGGCTTCGTGCCCTAGCCACCCGCCCTCACACAATATTATCGTTACGGACCTTACGTCCGAATCGATAGAAAATCCCCCGTTGCGTTGGCATTATCTTCTTGCCAACGAATGAACATTATCTTTCGGCGCAAGGCCTCGAGCCCTAGCCAACCATTACATATCACCCACTTGTCAAAAAATTTATATATATATACATAATAAATAAGAGAAAGAGGATTAAAATAGAGGTGCCCCGCTGGACTTGCCCCTACACGGGGACAAGGGCAAAAATGGCAATAACCCAGCTGTGGCAAAAACCTGAAAGGGCGCTACAGGCAAAATTGGGTACCCCGCCACTATAGATTATGAAAAATCCACTTAAGGAAAAAGAAGAAGAAAAGAGAAAATATAAAGGGGTGAATGGGAGCATGCGTAGGATGCTAAGGGTGAATGTGATCGCCAGAGGGGTTACCTCAAAGAAGAAAAGAATGATCGCATGTACCTTGTGTTGAGCGGGTGAGATTGTGGATCCTTTCTTCCTCCTTCTACCGGCCGGCCGATGAAGGGGGTTCTTAGCTTTGATTACCTTGTAAGAACACACAAAACAAGCAAAGATATGGATTAGCCAAAAGGGTGAAGTATCAACGTTCTAAGAATATGAAATCAATCAAATTGAACATGAACACACCTTGTGTGTTTTGGTTTTTAAAACCCCTAAGAGGAGCAACAAGGTTTGAAAAATATGGATGAATATGCTAATGCAACAAGATAGATATGATGTGGGATCTAGCAAAGAGCTAGAAAAGAAGGATGCGTGATAATGATGATATGAAAACCAACTAAATAATTAAAGAGAGGGATCCTTTCTGCTGTGCGTGCAGCAGTGAAGGGGAGAAAGAGCTTCAATATGCAAGAGGGGTAGCAGAGGATCGTCCGTAGAAAGGAATCCGCCAGGAAGAAGAGCTTGGATAAATCACCTGCAATCAAAGAAACACTCTTCTCTCTGTTAACTCTGTATGTGTCTCTCTGCCTTTTGCTCCTTTTCCTCTCTTGCCTCTCTCTCGTTCTCTCTCGCGCGAAGAGAATCAGGAGGGGTATTTATAGGGCCAAATATCCTTGCAAAATAAGGATTAAAACAAGGTAATGATCCTCAATCAAGAAACACTCTTCCCAGTCGAACACAAGGTTTAAAATGGGGAAAGAATCATTACTGGAAAGAAGGAGTCAAAAGGGAGACGGAATTAAAAATGACGACCCCTTGAAGGGCGTCAATCAAAAATGACGACACGACCAAAGGCGTTAATTAAAATAACGACGTCCATAACGTCGTCAATTCATGGATTTAATTATAGAAACAATTAACTTTCCTTATTTAAAACGATGAACTGACGCCTGCCATAAGGACGTCAAATAATCAACGTCTTCAAGAGAGACGTCAATTCCTCAATTTTCATTTTATTTGAAATTCAGAATTTTCAGTAAATCCAGAAAATGACGCCCGTATTGGTAGTCGTCCATTTTTAAAAGCGGCGCCCTTGGCCATGCGTCAATTTAAATAGCGCCCCTGATCAGGGCGTTAATTCTAATTACCCAAGAAAAAAACCAAGAAATAACAATTAATTCATAAAAAATAGAAAAACTTCATATTAAATCAATATTGAAGTCCGCTTTGGGGAGTCACATGGTGACATGAGATTTACTCAACATAACATCAATTTTGGCATGTCTACAGCTGTCCCGCCTTGGCGTCTGCTTTGCAAGGGAGTGAGACGGAATGAAGCGAAAGTGAAACAAGTGGAATGAGGTGGAACGTACTGATAAGTAGATGCCAAGGTGTGATGTGACACGCTCCCGACACTAAGCATTTTGAAAATCTTTCCAGGATTCTGAATAAAACAACTCCGGATGATTCCAAGAAAGCATCGATTAGCTGGATAAAGGAGACTAAACTAGATAAACAAAATGTGCGCGAGGGCACGACAGGGAGGCATCATTGGAGAGCGGTTACCAGCCAATGTGGACGTGCTACAACCAAGGTGGATTTGCAGAAAAGTAAAGTGAGTTGAGATAAAGATCCAGCAAAGGGATGATTTTCAAGGGACCAGCCTGAATGGTTTCAAAGAGAATAAAGTACTTAATTTGGAATAGAATATCTCATGTCAACTCAATTAAGAGCGAGCGACCTTCATTATTGGCGTAACATGAAGATTTTCAGCATTAAGCTCAAAGTCCTACATGATGCATGCTGGGCTAAAAGAAAAAATTAAAACAAACTAAAATAAAAGATAATCAAGGATAATATTGTTAAGCCATCTAGATTTGGTCAAGAATCTAGATCTCTGAGCTGATACTAAGCCGAATCCCGTTTGTCCACGCATCATCTCAGAAAGTGGAACCATCGTCCCAAACCTTGAATGACTCAACGGCCTATCCGTGTGATCAAGATTCCCCTAGAATTATCATTGTTTTTGATGAAGGGGAACTCAAATTCCAGGTTCATCAGAACCACAAGGTCCTTGATATGCTATAATAACGTAGATACCTTATAGTAACAATGCATACAGGAATGCATACAGGAAGATGGTGATAACATGAGCATGTGGGAACTGAGAAATGAGGTGCAGTCAACGTGGGGCTTGGATGCCGAGGCCTAGTTGATGGGACCAAGAGCTTCTTAACCTGCACTTAAAATTTCATTAGCCATGATATAAAGATGCATAAAGCATACTCAACATTGATTTGAATTTGAGAGTTTTTGGATCTATTTGGAATTTTTTTTGAGAGATTTTTTTATTGACGTTTTTTTTATTTTTTGAATTTATTTTAATTTTTATTGGAATTTTGGAATTTATTTGAATTTTTATTGGATTTTTGGAAATTTATTTGAATTTTTATTAGAATTTTGGAAATTTATTTTTATTGGAATTTTTGGAATTTATTTGAATTTTTATTGGATTTTTGGAAATTTATTTGAATTTTTATTGGATTTTTGGAATTTATTTAAATTTTTATTAGATTTTGAAATTTATTTGAATTTTTATTGGATTTTGGAATTATGCAATGTACAGACTCAGGAATGTATAGACTTAGCAATGTATGGACTTATGAAATGTATAGACTTGGCACGTACAGACTTAGCAATGTATGGACTTATGAAATGTATAGACTTAGGGATGTACAGACTTAGCAGTGTGTGGATTTATGAAATGTATAGACTTGGCACGTACAGACTTAGCAGTGTATGGACTTATGAAATGTATAGACTTGGTGAAGAGAATATGGATGTATAGACTTGGTGAAGAGAATGTGGATGTATAGACTTGGATGGATGAAATGTATAAACTTGGATGGATGAAATGTATAAACTTGGTGAAGAGAATATGGATGTATAGACTTATGCCATGGACGTATGGACTTGGGGATTGTATGGACTTTGGAATGCAATGTACAGACTTGTGAAGGGAATGCTTAGAGTGTATAGACTTTAGAATGGAGTGTATAGACTTTAGAACTTTGCAACCATGATGCTTAAACTTATGCAAATACTTCCAGGCTTGTACAACCTGCACTTCTGCACTTCAAAGCTCAAAAGATTATTAGCACAAAATATGATCATAAGTGCTTGATATAAACAATCTAATCATGATATGACAGCACTTAAGTTCATGAGAAGTCAAGATATTAGAAACCAGCTCAAAAACATAAGCTCAAAAATGACGACCCTTCTGGTCGGCGTCAAAACAAGAAAGGACGACATTCACTGGCGTGTTAATTGCACTAAAGGTTTAACTTGGAATCGGAATGCAAATGACGCCCTCCATGGAGGCGCGGGATAAATGACGACCCTGAAGATGTCGTCAATTGAACAAATGACGCCACAAAGCATGTCGTTAATTATCTGTTTTCATTTCCTGCTCAGAGTTAAACTTCCAGCAAATCATTTTTATTCAAACACAAACCATGCTACCCGTTAACGTTCAAAACACTATAAATAGGGCAACTGCTGGTGTTTCCAAACATCAGATCATTGAAGCCATAGCACCGAAGCCATCTTCTGTAGACAGACAGACAGAAGAACTAGTAGAAGAATTAGCAGCAGAAGAAAAACAGAGCAGAACAAGTAACACTATTAGAAGGATGAACCAACTAATGCAGCAGAGGCTTTCCAAGAGGCCAAGGATGAGTATTCCAAGGATTTGTGAAGTACCGGGCCATATCAGTGGAAAAATCATCAACAGCCAAGTAAGTGTTTTTATTATTAAATCATTTATTTTGTTCTATCTTTCTTTCTTTTCTGAATTTTTGATGTTATTCTCTTTTCCTTCTTTCTTCTTTTATGTTTTATGTTTTCAGGATTACCCCATTATTCCTGGTCCAAGAAGATTTCTGAAAATCAAATGGCTTCCATTATTGCTTTCAAAACTTTCATTAGATATGAAATCCTTCCTCTCTAGATGGAACCTCCTTGGCCTCATCACCCATGCCACTCATTATAATGACATTCACCTTGATTGGGCTTCAATTGGAGCTCTTATAGAATTATGGCACCCTCATACTCGCACATTCCTCTTCCCAACCTTTGAAGTTACCATACTCCTAGAAGAAGTGGAGATGCTCTTGGGTTTGAAAAGGATGAAGCAAGGAGAAGAATCACGGATGGCTCATATGACTAAGCCCATACAAGCCCATGACATGCTCATGAGTCTTGTCCAAAGTCCAAATTTGGTGAATCAAATGAAGGCCAATAAGGGAATCAACCTTTTGAAGTTGGCTTCATGGGTATACAAAAACATGGACAAGGTTCAAGAAGATGAAGATCTTTTGGAGAGAGTGATGAAAGGGTTTGTCATATGTGTAGCGGGAGCTTTGTTATTCCCTTCATTGGAAGACCATTTAGAGGAACAACACCTAAGTGCTATAGCTAGCATGTGGGAGGGAAAAAGAATAGGTGGGGCAATATTAGCCAACCTATACAACGGGCTCACTTCGGCTTCACTAGGACGGCCCCTATTTGGGTCAATGCTTCTTCTAGCTTGTTGGATAGATTTCCACTTTAAATTTGATCCATGTCAAGCAAACCAAACGGCCTCCAAAATCTTCTCCAAGAGCCCACTTCGGTATATGACAGACTCATTGGGCCTATGTGAAGGGGTGGCCAATAGAGTTCCCAAGCTCAAGAAGAGGAATGAATGGAGGGATTACTTCAAATCAATGCCTAAGAGAAATTTCACATGTACACCGGGTTTTCTCAAAACCCAAGAACTTCGCTCAAGGTTATTCTCCGACATCGAGCTCCGCTTAATTGGTGGGACCGACTTCTTCCTTTACAATGCACACAGGTGCCTCCCACAACTCGGGCTTCCTCGACATCTCTTAGAAGAACCTTCTCACCTTCCTCCAATCAAAAGAAGTGAACTATGCTCAAACGGAGATCATGAAGAAATCAAGACCATAATGGCTCAATGGAAGGTGGGACTTCTTCACAGATCCAAGACTCATGTTGAAGAAGAAGAAGACAAATGTAAAGCTTATGTACTAGTTCTCAAAAAGATAAGGCCCACAGTGGCTTAGAGAATGTAATCATGATTTCTTTTAATGAAATAAAAATTATGTTCTTACTTGAGCCAAAATAATGAATTAAAATGATCATCTCTTCCAATTTATACAATTCTGTCTGATAAAAATGAGTTTCGGGCTTTCTGCTCTTAACAGCGCCTCCATCAATAGCGTCTCTTTATGAAACCACGACTCAGCTAATGCCGTTCATTACATTTCAAAACCACAATTGACGACCAACCTTACTGGCGTTTCTTAATTAACGTCTTTATAGAAGGCGTTACTCAATTCAAATTTTCAAATTATCTTCAAAATAATTCCTTAATTTTTCAAAAAAAAATGCCTTAGCTTAAGTCGCCTATTCAGAAATGGACGCTCGTACTTGTCGTCGTCAAATTAAAAGGAGCAATAATGACGCCGGGTCACTTCAATCACTTCCCATCAATGTGCCTGACGACGGTTGAAAATCCCCATGCAAATCACAATTGATGTCTAGCCTCAGGCCGTCAAATCTAAAAGAAACGCCTTTCATCAAAGCGTCAATTTACCAATTCACGACACCTATCAGGGCACTAATTATTCTCGACCGTTAAACCCCACTTTCCCCCCTTTCTTCTCCTTCCTTCGTTCATTTCTCCTTTTTTGCAAAACCCTAACCGTAACCCCCCAATCTAACTCTCTCTCATTCTCACTCTCTCTACCCTCTCTCCCTATGGCTGGCGGCGCTCACAAGCGGCTGAGGGTGTCTACCCCGGCCGTGGTGGACCTGGAAGAAGACCATGCCGTGGAGGAGCTTCCTCCCGCGGCGGCCGAAGAAGCACCGGCGGCGGCGGCCGGTGAAGAGGAAGAGGATCGCGATGAAGACGGGGACGACGGAGAAGATGAAGGAGATGAAGGTGATGATGAAGAGGGAGAAGAAGGCGAGGAAGACGATGGTGAAGAGGGAGAAGATGAAGAGGGAGACGATGGAGGAGAAGAAGAAGGAGGAGGTGACGAGGGCCCGCCAGCGGTGGCACCCCCTCGGCCTGGGCAGCTCCGGCGACCACGCCAGCCACGGCAGCCCCTCCGTGGAGGGCTGATTGGGCCCAAACGACAGAAGGTAGGCCCCCCACGCCCCATTTTTCATTTTGTTTTTATTTTCTTTTCTTCCATTTCCATAGCTCTCGGGAGAGGGCAAACCTGTAACTCAGAAAAATGACGCCCCCAGGGGTGTCATTAATTTAAGTAACGTCCCGGAATGGGTCGTCAATTCCAATTATATTTTTTTTCGAAAAATGTTAATTCATGAATCATGCCCTGCAGCATGTCGTTATTTTAAATTTTATCATGTTTTGCCAACATACTGTTATTTCCCTGTTATTTCATTTATTTTAAAATGTATGTGTTTCTGTTGTTTTATTTCGCACATCAGCAACCCTAAAACCCCAGGAAAACCACGCCCCCCATCGGGACGTCCATTAGATAGGCAATGACCACTGGGATGGTCGTTAATTAGCATTTTCGCGCCCCCGCAAAAGGGCATTACTTAGACAAATGACGACCCAAGGATGGTCGTCAATTCACAATTTTCTAAGAATTAGGTAATTAGCTCAAAAAAAGCGCCTCTCATAGGGGCGTCTCTTAAATAATCAACGACCCAGGCTGGGTCGTTAATTCAATGAAGGCCCGCAGTCACCAGAAACCCTGTTGGAAGTAACGTCGCCCTCAGGGGCGTCAATCATAAAAACCACGACCCAAGGTAGGTCGTCAATTAACCAACCAGCATATATTACAGTGAATGAACTTAAATGAATTTCCACGTGAAGATTTAAGCAAAAAAAAAGTTCTTTTTATATGTATGCAGGGGTTGATGAGGACGCGGATCTCTTGGGTCTAGGTCCGAGTAGCTTATTATGGGCTCCCTGAGTTCCAGCGAGCTAGGATAGATGCTATGGGGTTTGGGGCCTTCCTGAGTATTGAGCCAGTGAGACCAGACATACCTTTGATTCAGGTTTTGAGAGAGAGATGGATAGGTCGAGCCGGGCATTTCTTATGCCGTGGGGTCACATGATTCCTAGCCTAGAGGATGTCACTAGGATTACCGGGCTGAGGGTAGATGGAGAGGCGGTGAGCGGGATCACCCTACCTGATTATAGTGAGCTTACTCAGAGGCTACTAGGGCTAGAGACGGAGTACGAGACACCGAGCGAGTGTAGGACCATCTTCCGCACTGACCTTACCATAGCTATGGGATTGGGGGACTCTAGGCAGAGATCCAGGGAGTCCTTAGAGCAGTTTTCACAGAGGTTGATAGACGGTGCTAGGGCTGCCTATTGCCAGGACCTAGCTGACAGGGAGAGGGTAGACCGAGATCTGAGGAGATTTCTATTTTTGATGCTCGGGAGGCTGCTGCTCGGCACGAAGGGTGATGTCATCAACTGCCGCTTCCTGGGAATTCTCGAGGACTTGGAGGGCGTTGGCAGATACGCCTGGGGAGCAGCGCTGCTGGCGTACTTGATAGCCGACTTGTCCACGGGGACAGGTCGAGAGACGACCGTTAGTGGCTTTTCACCATTTCTTCAGGTATGCATTTTTTTTCTTTGTTGTTTTCTTGTTAGAATGCATATGCATATGAATGCTTTGCTAATGTGATGCATGAATGCAGATATGGAGCCACTTGTACATGCCGATGGGGCGCGCTGACCAGTGACCTGGAGATGAGGGATCTTTCCCCTTAGCACGTCGTTGGCTACCGGTGGTGATCGGAGCCCCACTCGCCTACGAGTTGCAAGTGTTGCGACGGGAGTTCCAAGACTTCCCCGCCTCACTGGTATGTATGTTTGATGCAAATTTTTTATGTTTTATTATAGAATGTGATATGATATGATGGATGATTGATATGCGTGCTTGTGAATGCAGGTGAGGTGGAGGCCCTATGAGGGTATGACCGATGAGGGCTAGCCCTGGGTCGTAGCGGGCCGACCTCGTTTCGGGCATGAGCTTTGGGTTTATTGCCTGAACGAGATTGAGCCGCTACGGCTTAGGCTAGTGATGAGGACCCTTGACCTACACCAGGAGTGGATCGAGGTAGGAGAGCCGCGGGGGATAGGCAAGAAGACGCGCGGTCGCACGAAGGTGATCGACTGGAGAGTGCGGTTCTCCGACCAGTACGCCAACTGGTGTCGTGGCGGGACCCGGGTTACTTCACAGACGACCGACAGCTCCGAGTACCTCCGACGCTACTGGGAGGTTTACGCCGGCCGACCCCAGATGAGGGTCTTAGGGGTATGTATGAATGCACTTATTTCTAAATTAAATGCAAATGCTTATGTATATCTATTATGCGACTGATATGTGGTGAATGCAGGACGCACGGGATATAGTGGCTATGGACATGCAGACGCACCTCCATAGCTTGGAGGCACAGCTTGCTACCACGCGGGCAGACCTTGAGACCCTGGTGAGTGTTTAAATTATCTATATGCAAATGAATTTTTGAATTATTGATGATTAGCCACTGACGATCTTCATTAATGCAGCGTGCCCAGCAGGGAGCGGCAGGGAGAGAGACAGGAGAGGCCTCTAGCTCGAGAGGGCCTAGTGCAGAGGCGACTGCACTAGCAGAGTAGCTTGCTGGAGCAGTGGCACGGGCCGAGGCGGCAGAGCACGACCTCGCCACACGGGTATGCCTTAAACTTAAACTCAATTTAATTCAATTGTTTATATGATATGCTCATAAAAAGTTGTATTCACAGACCGAGGAGCTCCGGGCCGCTCTTACCTGCATCGAGGAGGGTCAGCAGGCGATGGCCACTCGGGTGAGTTTTATTTATTTTTAGTTGTATATTGCCTATTTCATGAATTATTGAACTGTGGAACTGATGAGTTGTTTGAATGTTTGCAGTCCTCAGAGTTACAGGCGGCACATACCCGAGCTGCCCTGGCCGGGGCAGAGTTGGCGATCCGCGAGCAGCGGGTCGTGGAGCTGGAGCGGGCCTTGAGGCGGCGAGAGGAGTTGCCTCAGGACGTGGCGGAGCTACGAGTCGCCCTCGAGATGGAGCGGAGAGAGCGTGCTCGGGAGCGCGAGGAGCACCAGGCGGAGCGTGTCCGGGACCGCGAGCAGTACCAGGCGGAGCTTGTCCGGGATCGTGAGCAACACCAGGCGGAGCGTGCCCGGGATCGAGAGGAGCGGTCAGCTTGCGAGCGGGAGCTTACAGCCTTGAGGGCCCAGCTAGCCGTTACACAGGAGCGGCTACGAGCGACCGAGGAGCGGCTTCAGCGAGGCCGGGAGCGGGCGCGAGCTGCAGGGTACACCTTCACTAGTTCTACTTTTGTGGCGGGTTCCTCTCTCTGACAGAGGAGCGAGGCAGAGGAGCCGGTTCGAGCTCTAGCTACTTCCCGGGGGTCCATGCCCCCTCCACCAGCGCCTCGTCGGGAGGACGAGAGTGAGGCAGAGAGTAGGAGAGAGGAGGGTGGAGGCGAGAGCTGAGAGACTTACTTGTACTCCTTCACCCTCACACCTGTACTCAGATATTTATGATGTGTATATATATGAGATTGAAATTTTTGTTACCTGAGCACTTTGTGTAGTTGTGTACTTGTGTCTTCTTTTCCTTCTCGCCTTTTACTTTTGCCCTGCGCTTATAGTTCACACTTGATCAAACAGGTTAATCCATCTGTTTGACTTGGCCCCTTGCTCAATAAGCAAGAGATGTCTTTACTTTGACCTTGATAACAGGTCAAGGGGCCAAGCCTTTAATCAATGAAGGCAAAGAGTAGATATAAAATGCGCCATGCAAGCAGGCAAATGCTAACTGGAAATAAAAGATGCAACCAGGCATATGAGAAACAAAGGGCTTGAAATTCCACAATTTTTTTTGTTATTATTTATATATATATATATATATTGTATTTTCGTTTTGAAAGTGGCGCCTTCGATAGGGTTGTTAATTTTGAAAAGAATGCCTATTCTAAGAGGCGTGAATTTTGATTTGAAATTTTTTTGTTTTGGAGGTAAGTATAGTATAGAGCTTTGAAACCTTAACCATCATAATCAAAAATTCATTAGACTTTCTCAAGAGACTTAACAAAAGAGTCAACGTGACTTGTACTTAGGCGTTTACTCATATTCTCTTGTAGCCCATCCTTCTTAGTCGGTCTTCGCTATTCTTCGAGTTCACAACCCACCATGGAGGGAGAAAGGAAGAATGAATAAGGAAGCTCACGAAAGGTTTTCAAGAACGGGGCACGCTCCTCCCCTGCCCTAATGCCTGTTGGGATTCGGTCTTCGTCTTAGGGAAATTTTGTTGCTCTTTTGCCCTTATTCATGCATGCTTACGACCAGGGTTTTCCCTGCGGGGACTTTGCCCTCTTGTCATGCTTTCTTTTGTCATAACTTCCTTTTCTTTTCTTTTTTCGAAACAGATAAAGACCTAATTGTACTTGGGCTTTAAGTATTTGGTTCCCTTTTGGGCCCTGACTTCCACCTACTAGGGCGGCGGGCAGGCTTGGTTGGTAATCTCTAACTTGTATTCCCTCTCCTGAGCCGAAAGGAAGAGAATAGGTAAGGCTTTTACACTCTTAATTTGGGTCGGACTTTCCTCGAATTCTGGGCTGCTCGAGTTTAAGAATAAAGCGTGTAGTGTGTGCGTGAATTGACCCAAGAGTTAAATCGTCGAGACTGAAGAAAGAATTAAGGATTTTGATTTTTTCGGCATCGTGGCCCACGTACCATACCAGCCTCAAAGATTTTTTTTCTGCTTGTTTTTTCTCTCTTTTTATTGCTTTTTGTTTTTCTTCTTTTTGTTTCTTTTGTTTTTCTTCTTTTGTTTGGTTCAGGGGTAGTATTTCTTCAAATAGAGACCATTCCAAGGGTGAGTTAGTTCTTCGCCTTCAGCATTAATCAATTTATAAGCATTGCCAGGATAAATATCTTTTATAACAAAAGGACCTTCCCAATTAGGTTAGAGTTTTGAACGAGGTCCACCAGGTTTTACAAAGATTCTTTTAATTACCATCTTACCGATTTTAAACTTTCTCTCAATTACTTTCTTTTGATAAAAACGTGAAAGTCTGTTTTGATAAATACGCGCATGCTCGGCGACGGCCAGACGCTTCTCATCTAAGAGTTCCAACTGAGCAAGGAGGGATTCACAACGCTCGTCAATAGAGAATTCCTTGTCCAGTTATACTCGCAGAGAGGGAATAAGAATCTCATAAGGAACTACCGCCTCCATTCCATAAGTTAGGGCGAAAGGGGTTTGCCCAGTAGGGGTACGAATGGGAGTACGATAGGCCCAAAGAGCTTCAACCAATTTTTCTGGCCAATCCGCAAATTTGTTAGCCTCACACGTTTTCTTGATAATTTTAATCAAAGTTTTATTAGTTGCCTCTGCTTGGCCATTGCCCTGCGGATAATAAGGAGATGAATGATGCAATGCAATGTTATACCTGTTGCAGAGATCTTTAAGCTCCTAAGAGATGAATTGGGGTCCATTGTCGGTGACGATGGTACTTGGGATGCCAAACCTTGCGATGATATTCTTCATTATGAACTTGCAGATGGTTTATGCTTTTATCTCCACGTAAGCTTCTGCTTCCGCCCACTTGGTGAAGTATTCTGTCGCCGTTAGTATGAATGACTTTGGTTTTGTGAGGAGGGTCGGATCACCAAGAGGCCCAATGATATCGAAAGCCCACATGGAGAAAGGCCATGGGGAAGATACAGGATGGAGGGAAGAAGCAGGAGAATGAATTTTATCGGCGTGCAGTTGGCACTTAACACACCTTCGAACATAGATGGAGCAGTCCTCTTCTAGAGTGGGCCAATAGAAACCTAGCCTAAGGATCTTCTTAGCTAGCATCTGGCTGTTGACATGACCACCACACACTCCCGAATGGGCCTCTTCCACAACCTTCCAAGATTCATCATCATCGAGGCATCTTAACAGAACTCCAGTGAGACCTCTTCTATAGAGCACACCTCCAATCAGGGTGTATCGCTGGGCAACCCTTCCAATGGCTTTCTTTTCTTCATCCGTAGCTTCTTCAGGATATGATTGATCCTAGCAATACTGAGCAATTTCATAATACCACGGCTTTTCTTCATCGTCCAATTCTTCCTCTAAGTCCAATAGCATGACCTCCTTATTCTCAATGATCCTACCTTGCTCAACCTTCCTAAGCACCTCCTCCTTAACCCTAAGGAAAGTGGGATCTTGAATAGCAGGAGTGAGCCGCTTGTGAACAATGATAGAATGGGAATCCCTTTCGGGAGGGAAAGCCAAGGAAGAAGCAAGAGAAGCGAGAGCATCAGCTAAGATATTATGATCACGAGGAACATGAACGAAGATTAATTTGGTGAAAAGCTTGGTATAAGCAGAGGTCAATTCCTGATAGGGTTTGAGTTTAGGATTGAGCGTGCGACACTTGGAGAGCACTTGGCGAAGAATAAGCTGACTATCACCTACAATTCGTAAGTGGGTAACACTGAATTGATGAGCGACCTCCAGTCCGGCCAGAAGAGCCTCATATTCAGCTATATTATTTGTAACTGGAAATGCAAGCTGAGAGGCGAGTGGAATAGTGATACCCTCTGGTGATAGAAGAACAACGCCAATCCCTTTCCCTTTTGAATTCAAAGCTCCATCAAAATGTAACGTCCATATTGAGTTGGACTGATTGACGGACATTAGTTCCTCATCTGGAAACTCTGAGCGAACATGGTCAAATCTAGGGAGAGGATGATGAGCAAGATGTTCTGCTATGGCATAGCCTTTAATCACTTTTTGCTGAATGTAGATGATGTCGAACTGAGAAAGGAAGCTTTGCCATCGTGCTAATCGATCGGTGAGAACAGATTTTTCAAGAAGGAACTTGATTGGATTCATACGAGCAATGAGATGAACCTCGTGAGCTAGAAAATAATGCTTGAGTTTCTGAACTACCCAGACTAAAGCTGCATAAGTCTTCTCTATGGCTGAGTACCTCTGCTCACAGGGGTTAAGAAGTTTCGACAAGTAGTAGGCTGCCCTCTCTTTTCCTTCTTCATCAGCTTGGGCTAGGACAGCGCCTACAGAGTCATCCAGGACAGAAATATAAAGAACAAGCGGTTTGCCTGGAACTGGCGGCCTCAGGACAGGAGGATTTAATAGATAATCCTTCAATCCGTCAAAAGCTGCCTGACACTTGTCATCCCAAAGAAACTTGACTCCCGGCTTGGTAAGCTCGTAGAACGGCCTACATCTTTGTGAATGCTGGGAAATAAATCGGTGAATAAATTGCAACCTTCCGATTAATCCTCGAACTTCTTTCAAATTCCTGGGAGAAGGCATTTCTCTTATAGCCTTCGCCTTGTTGGGATCAATCTCAATACCCCTCTTACTTACAATGAATCCAAGCAACTTCCCTGATGAGACACCAAATACGCACTTCTTAGGGTTCATTTTCAATTGATACTTCCGTGCCCTTTGCAAGACTTTGGTTAGAACCCCGGGATGCTCAATCCTCGTTCTTGATTTCACTACCAGGTCATCAACATACACCTCAATATAAATGTAGATCATATCATGAAAAATAGCCATCATAGCCCTCTGATAGGTGGCTCCAGCGTTCTTAAGTCCAAATGGCATGACCACATAGCAATAAGTTCCCCATGGCGTAGTAAACGATGTTTTCTCTTGATCCTCCTCAGCCAAGCGAATCTGATTATAACCTGAAAAGTCATCCATGAAGGAGAGAGTCTCATATCCTGCCGTGTTGTCAATCAAGACATCAATATGAGGGAGGGGGAAGTCGTCTTTAGGACACGCGCGGTTGAGGTCCCGAAAGTCTATGCAAATTCGAACCTTTCCATCTTTCTTCATGACTGGGACAATGTTAGCCACCCAATTGGGATAGAGGACAACTCTAACAAATCTAACCTTATGAAGCTTATCAACCTCTTCTTTCATTTTTAATGCCATATTATGGTGGAAACGTCGCAACCGCTGCTTGATTAGAACGGACCCTGGCTTAAGTGTAAGTCGATGTTCAACGAGCGCAGGGTCTAGTCCAGGCATGTCTTCATAACTCCACGCAAACGTGTCCTTGTATTCTTGAAGTACCAAAATAAGCGCCTCCTCTTCGGAGGGCGGTAAGTTCTTACTAATGAGGACAAACCTAGGGTCTTCTTCAGTACCCAGATTTATTTCTTTGGTAGGTTCTTCTACTGAGGCTGATGGTTCATCAAATCTCCTCATGCCACTGGCAAAAGCATCAGCCTCGTCCTCATATTCTTCATATCCTTCATCCCCCTCTTCAATAGGGTCTTTATCATTCATAATCTCATAAACCCCAAAACCCTCATTAAAAGCATAGGTATCCTCATATTCTATCTCTGGTAGGATAATCGGATCCTCCACAAATTCGGGAATGGCTAAGCAAGCATGACATCTAATGGCTAACTCTCCGAGAAATCTACGGGGAATCTGCTTACCCTTGGATTTCTTATGTGAAGCTACCCCATGAATCTTATCAGAAGAGTAAGAGCAACTAGCTTGATCACTAGAACTTGACAAAGAAGAGAAAGGAGGAGAAAAAGCAGGTACAGAAGGGGATACAGACGAAGTCCCCTCATCGGAGGGGTAGGGGAGGTCACTTAATGAATCTGGGAAGAGCGGCCCCGGAATCGGGACACACTCAGGAAGAAGATAGGAGATCTCCTCAATGGAGATGGATTGGGAAGTTTGAATTTTGGCGTTTTTTTTTCTTTTTCAAGGAGAAAGCAATGAGAGGGTAAAATAGAGGTGGTGTGGACACCCGAGCAGTTGATCGGCACGACACACCGAGCCACCGGTACCGCACACGGAGCACGACACGAGCCACCTCAGCGTCCATCTGGCTCGGAGACAGCCTGGAGACTCCGCCTTGAGCCTCCCCATTTATTATATTTAGCTAGACTTTATATGTGTGTAATTTATTTATTTCATTGCATTCGGTTTGCCATTTTGAGTGTAATAGGGACTTACGAGCATTTCGGACCCCGTGGGCCCCACGGCCCCTCCCGGGCCCCACCACATTGGGCCACCTCAGCCTAGGGTCCCACGTGGGGTCAGTCAACATGCCACATGGGGCATCTAGAAGTTTGAATGGTCAATTGTCCACATGGGGGACAAGGGACCAAAATAGTCAACATTTCCAACCAACACCCACCTACCATGTCAAGCTTGTTCCCCCCCTAGTCAATAGGCTGTCCCTCCCTTATTTTTTTAATTGTATTTTTGTGGAATGGTCACAAGCCATCCCAACCCTCCATCTCACACCCCTAGATCCAACGGTGGAGGATGGATTAGATGGGTGACCTATATATGCTTGTATTTTCCCATTTTGATAAATTAATGCCATTTGAATCAAACTTAATGTTGGAGCAAGGCCTAGGCCGCCCCCTTCCTCTCTCCCTCTCCCCCTTGCAGCTGTGAAGGCTGCCTCTTGGTGGTGTGACTCCACCCTATCAGTTCCGGTCGCCGCCGCCGCCGCCACGAGCCGCCATCGCCACCGCCAGAGTTCTGTCCGCGCAGTACCACAGCCACTTCCACGAAATTTCAGTCTCAGCCACGGACTCAGATCGAGCTGGGACTTTTACTGGATGTCCCAGAGGTGTCCAGCACGTCCTCAGAATTTTGGTTGGTCATAAAGATCTCATTTGGTATTTTTTTATTTTCGTCCAATCCCAGTTTCCAGATCTGTCTCCTGTCTGTTTCCATTTCCACCCGCCATGAGTTTTAAGTCTTAGGTCCACTTTTTGATTTTTGTTGGTTCGCCCAATTTTACTGGGCATTCTTTCCACTATCCCCTCCATCCCCAAACTTTCTTGAATTTCTTTGAGTCTATCTTATATTTTACAAAAATCGAGTTCTTCCCTAGCTACAGTACTTTCTGCCAGTTCCCAGATCTGACCACCCGACACTCTAAAAATCCTATCAAATCACCACCACCTCCAAATCCAATTTTAAAAATTGTCCCAGCTTCGTGATTTGATTATCTACAATGTTGAAGAAGAGCTCGAAGTCTGATTCCTACGGCAAGTAGGCGGTCAATGGTGGTTCTCAGACAAGTACCCTGTAAATCTGATGTCTCGGTTACTGTACAACAGGGATTTGTAAATTCATTAAAGTCTAGATCCGGCTAGATCCATCAGATCTCTCTGAGTCTAGATTGAAGCATTTGAAGAGAGCTTTCCAACGATAGCTCATGCGTCCCGATCCGACGTCGGGATCGACCGCAGCGGCTGTTTTCGCCGGAGCGCGCGCAGGGAAAACAGAACTGAAATCCGTGGGCAGCCATTCCACAACTTGAAGATCGGACCCGACCGGCCACCAATCGGTGTCTCCGGCCGACCGCCTTCCGTGGAGGCGTGCCACCAGGGGTCCCCATCACAGTGGGACCCACTCCTGTAGATCCGGAGGCCAGCGCCACCCGTGGGCCCCACGGGCCCGCAGAACCCGCCGCTCGGAAAGCACGAAAACGCGGAGTTCGGCACCGCCGGGCGACATCAAGATGCTGCCCGTCAACCCAATTCGCGTGATTCCCGGGCCCCGCATGTGACCTTTTACCTCCCTGCGTGGAGTGGGTCAAATTATTGTACTGCTGTAAAATTATGTTAACCGGGGGTCCGTGATTGGCCGGGGTTGTCTTCGCCACGCCGGGTGCGTGGAGGTAATGGTCCGAACCTCTTGGCGTTCATTTGCTTAGCTAGTATACGGTCTTTTGCCGCTGTCGAGAGTGTAGGTACTAGCCCGTGTGTCCATGTCACCGTTGTGAGAGTGAGAGTGACCCGTCCCGTGACTCGATCCGAGTCCGGAAGTGAGTCTGACTACCTTGAACTCTGCCGGTTCCTTAACCGCGCACGATCCACGCTTTCCCTCGCATGGGACGCCGAGTGAGTTTGCACTTCTGTTAGCGACGTGTAGCCTATGGGAGCTCTCCGTGTCGGGCCTAATGTCTCTCCCATCATGTGTTGCTGGTCGTGTCCACGTCTAGAGTCCGAGGTCCATACCACGTAGAGTCGGTCCCCGTGTCCGTCCCGCATCAGTTTGGTATCAGAGCAAGTCGAGTCTAGGGTAGTCATTGCATAAGTCATGCATCATGGTCTAAGTCGAGTCTAGGATCATCCTTATTTTTCAAAACAACAAAAAAAGAGTGTGTTTTAAATTGCATTTGCACCCTTTATTTGGTATCTTAAAAGGTGTTGTCCGAATGTTAGGCTACGCCTACCGGGAGGTCGCACACTTGCGGGAGTGATCCTCGGATCGATTAACTCCGCCCCGTACCGGATATTGGTTAGGTCTAAGTGCATCATCTAGTGTGTGTTTGCATTAGTCGGTTTGTCTTGTCCCTTTGTGTCGGCATGTCCATTGTATAGTCTCCAATTTCCCATGGATTCCTCATCACCCGGGCAATATGGCCGTTGGTCCACCCATGGGCTTGGCAACCATCCCCTCCACTTCCGTAGGCCCGAAGCCTCGGACTTTTATGGCTCCAATGACCCAGGCGACTACCTCAAGTGGGAAGCCGCCATGGACACATACTTTGATTGTTATACTATGTCCGATGCCATGCAAGTTAGTTTTGCCCGAGAGAGGCTTGTCCACAAAGCCGCCTGGAAATGGGAGAGCATTGAGCGCATGAGAGAGGTTAGGAGGCAAAGGCCCATCGAGTCGTGGCATGAGATGAAGGACGAACTTAGGAAGGTCTACCTATCCGGCCCGGTCACCTCCAACCGACCCCACCCAATCACATCCACCCAAGTGGGCCATAATCGGAGGGAACGCGCCGCGCATGTAGAAGAGCCTAGGTCCACGACTAGGCCGACTTCATATGGGGGAGTCCATCACATCGCTCCTACTCCAAACCCCACCATTGCCGAACTCTTCCAAATCATTTTGGATAAGGTGGATAGGAAGTGTGATTATATTGAGTCCCTGCTTCCCCCTTGCCTACCTCCTAGCCGAGATAGAACCAAGCATAACCCTAAGGAGGTAGCAACCGGTAGTCCCAATCCAGTGTCATCTAGAGTGCCATCCCGAGGTCCTCTCCCCATCTTGGTGGATCCTCTTCCCCCACCCACGAGAGCCCCATTGCCTACACCCCCTGTCCGTCAGGAGGATAAGGGTAGGGACCCACTTATCAAGGAGCGTAGAGGATCACGACAACAGTGTTATCGCTGCCAGGGGTTTGGCCACTTTGCCGGACAGTGCCCCACTCGGACATCTCTAGCCCTAGGGGATAAAGGGGTTGGAGAAACCTCACCTTCTGATCTTATTTCGGAGCCCTCTCATTTGGAGCCGCCAAAGCCCGAGCCACCCGTGTTTCTAACGGGTATACTTTTCATAGCCGAACCACTTCTTAGATGGCTCAAGAACGGCTTGGCCCCATCTCTCCTCCCATCCATGGACCCTACCCTACCATTAGTGCCGGTGAACTCATTCCATACCACCTTCCGGTCTAGTCACCATGTGGATACATTAGATGATCTTCTTAAAGGATTAGACCGGCAGTTGACATTTACGCACTTGTTGGCCCCACGCTTCGACCGACCTACAGGTCGTAGCTTCACACATCCATCCCTAGGGTCCATCACCTCCGTGTACACTGTGGGTCATGTTACCACGGAGGTTCTTCTACTCCTCCCTTTGCCGGTCGAGTCCAACTTCATTCCCCTTTGCCCAATGGAGGAATCTTACTTTCTACCTATGACTGTTGTCCCATCTCTCGCAATGAATGAAGGTGATCATTTACACCTCCAAGATTTCCAAATGTGGGACAGTGATTTGTGGAAGCCTAGTCCGAGGGGTCATACCTTCTTTGATCCCTTCGACCCATTCTCTTATGGACTCCGTGACCCACCATATTTACACCACCTTTTCGAGAGAGTCCACCATCATACCCCCACCGTCTCATCTCCCTTCACGGATGAAGGTGATCATCAACACCTTCTAGAATTCCACACATGGGACCTTGAAATGAGGGAATCCATATCGAGGGGTCACACATTCTTTGATCCCTTCGATCCCTTTCTTCATGGGCCCTTTGGCCCACAACCTCCATTCCACCTCTTTAAGGAAGTCCACTATCACACCCCTCCTACTCGGGCCTGGCAACCTTTACATGGCAATAGGTCCGAACCGTCATTTGGGGGTAATGAGGACTTTGGTTTCCCTGGGCCACCTCAACCACCCAAACCTCCCGGACTTCCCACATCCAAACCCCATGTCCATGGTTGGTGCATCGTAGGATGTCTAGGAGTCCACCATGACATTAACCTCCGGTTATGTCAAATACATGCATGGCACACATTCGGATGTCCTGGACCACCTTGCATATGATTGGGTTTTACTAACTGTAGGGTTGTTTAGGGTCGTGTGTGCATCCGTGTGTTTCTTTTCTTTTGGTAAGCATGTTAGGTCGTGTGTGCATCCTGTGTTTCTTTTCTTTTGCTAAACATATTAGGAGTCTGCATGACGATGTCCGTCGTCACAGTTGAGGCCAGTAATGCACGGTACAAGGAGTTAGCCGATGTCCATCGACACCACCGAGAGTTCCAAGAGGGTGAATATGTCATGATCAGGGTAAGACCTGAACGGTTTCCCTCTGGAACCGTTAAGAAGTTGCAAGCTCGCGGAGCCGGTCCCTTTAGAGTGTTGAAACGCGTTGGATCCAATGCGTATGTTGTGGACCTGCCCGAGGAATATGGTATAAGCTCTACCTTCAATGTATCGGATCTTGTTGCATATAGGGACCCAGCGGTGATCCCTAGTGAGCCTTTTGAGCCATCTCCTCCCCTTGAGAGTGATCCCACACCTGAGTGTCCACTTCCACCTCCAGCCCCTTTTTCACGGCAGCGTGAGCACATAGATCGTATACTGGACGAGCAAGTGACAGTTACCAGGAGTGGATCTTACCCGTGCTACCTAGTGCGATGGAGAGGACGGCCCGCTACTGAGGACACATGGATCACACATGGCGAGTTGCAGCGGATTGATCCGGACCTTTTGGAGCGATACAGGAGCGATGCAGACCCTTACTCGACAGGGTCGAGTTTCTCCCACCCGGGGAGAATTGGTGCGGACACCCGAGCAGTTGATCGGCACGACACACCGAGCCACCGGTACCGCACACGGAGCACGACACGAGCCACCTCAGCGTCCATCTGGCTCGGAGACAGCCTGGAGACTCCGCCTTGAGCCTCCCCATTTATTATATTTAGCTAGACTTTATATGTGTGTAATTTATTTATTTCGTTGCATTCGGTTTGCCATTTTGAGTGTAATAGGGACTTACGAGCATTTCGGACCCCGTGGGCCCCACGGCCCCTCCCGGGCCCCACCACATTGGGCCACCTCAGCCTAGGGTCCCACGTGGGGTCAGTCAACATGCCACATGGGGCATCTAGAAGTTTGAATGGTCAATTGTCCACATGGGGGACAAGGGACCAAAATAGTCAACATTTCCAACCAACACCCACCTACCATGTCAAGCTTGTTCCCCCCCTAGTCAATAGGCTGTCCCCCCCTTATTTTTTTAATTGTATTTTTGTGGAATGGTCACAAGCCATCCCAACCCTCCATCTCACACCCCTAGATCCAACGGTGGAGGATGGATTAGATGGGTGACCTATATATGCTTGTATTTTCCCATTTTGATAAATTAATGCCATTTGAATCAAACTTAATGTTGGAGCAAGGCCTAGGCCGCCCCCTTCCTCTCTCCCTCTCCCCCTTGCAGCTGTGAAGGCTGCCTCTTGGTGGTGTGACTCCACCCTATCAGTTCCGGTCGCCGCCGCCGCCGCCACGAGCCGCCATCGCCACCGCCGGAGTTCTATCCGTGCAGTACCACAGCCACTTCCACGAAATTTCAGTCTCAGCCACAGCCTCAGATCAAGATGGGACTTTTACTGGATGTCCCAGAGGTGTCCAGCACGTCCTCAGAATTTTGGTTGGTCATAAAGATCTCATTTGGTATTTTTTTATTTTCGTCCAATCCCAGTTTCCAGATCTGTCTCCTGTCTGTTTCCATTTCCACCCGCCATGAGTTTTAAGTCTTAGGTCCACTTTTTGATTTTTTTTGGTTCGCCCAATTTTACTGGGCATTCTTTCCACTATCCCCTCCATCCCCAAATTTTCTTGAATTTTTGTGAGTCTATCTTATATTTTACAAAAATCTAGTTCTTCCCTAGCTACAGTACTTTCTGCCAGTTCCCAGATCTGACCACCCGACACTCTAAAAATCCTATCAAATCACCACCACCTCCAAATCCAATTCTAAAAATTTTCCCAGCTTCGTTATTTGATTATCTACAATGTTGAAGAAGAGCGCGAAGTCTGATTCCTACGGAAAGTAGGCAGTCAATGATGGTTCTCAGACAAGTACCCTGTAAATCTGATGTCTCGGTTACTGTACAACAGGGATTTGTAAATTCATTAAAGTCTAGATCCGGCTAGATCCATCAGATCTCTCTGATTCTAGATTGAAGTATTTGAAGAGAGCTTTCCAACGATAGCTCATGCGTCCCGATTCGACGTCGGGATCGACCGCAGCGGCTGTTTTCGCCGGAGCGCGCGCAGGGAAAACAGAACTGAAATCCGTGGGCAGCCATTCCACAACTTGAAGATCGGACCCGACCGGCCACCAATCGGTGTCTCCGGCAGACCGCCTTCCGTGGAGGCGTGCCACCAGGGGTCCCCATCACAATGGGACCCACTCCTGCAGATCCGGAGGCCAGCGCCACCCGTGGACCCCACGGGCCCGCAGAACCCGCCGCTCGGAAAGCACGAAAACGCGGAGTTCGGCACCGCCGGGCGACATCAAGATGCTGCCCGTCAACCCAATTCGCGTGATTCCCGGGCCCCGCATGTGACCTTTTACCTCCCTGCGTGGAGTGGGTCAAATTATTGTACTGCTTTAAAATTATGTTAACCGGGGGTCCGTGATTGGCTGGGGTTGTCTTCGCCACGCCGGGTGCGTGGAGGTAATGGTCCGAACCTCTTGGCGTTCATTTGCTTAGCTAGTATACGGTCTTTTGCCGCTGTCGAGAGTGTAGGTACTAGCCCGTGTGTCCATGTCACCGTTGTGAGAGTGAGAGTGACCCGTCCCGTGACTCGATCCGAGTCCGGAAGTGAGTCTGACTACCTTGAACTCTGTCGGTTCCTTAACCGCGCACGATCCACGCTTTCCCTCGCATGGGACGCCGAGTGAGTTTGCACTTCTGTTAGCGACGTGTAGCCTATGGGAGCTCTCCGTGTCGGGCCTAATGTCTCTCCCATCATGTGTTGCTGGTCGTGTCCACGTCTAGAGTCCAAGGTCCATACCACGTAGAGTCGGTCCCCGTGTCCGTCCCGCATCAAGAGGGGAGTGTTGAAATTGATAGATCGTTAAAGGATTGTGTGAATGATGACCCACGCGGGGGTGTAATGGAGAGTTTTGAAAATTGCTCGAGGAGCAAGGGTGGGATCGGAAGAGAAACTTGAAGCGAATTCGGAGAGAACTTTATTAAGACCGCGGGCGGTCTGGGAATATCTGAAAAAAACACTTGATCAATTAAATGGACAACAGCCGTTGGATGAATGGATTTGGTAAAGAAAATGCCAGCCCACAGTCTGTCTGTGTTGAAGCCTTCCTTAAACGGCACATCAGGCTCTCCAGTATCTGTATAGTTGCTCAGAAGCTGCCTCTTGTCTGTGATTACTGCTGGCTTCTCAATTAGCTCATGAATCAATGGTGGCCATTCTGGATCAGTCGGCATGATGAGACGACTTAGGGCAATGGAGATATCATTCATGTCGAACCATCTGTACCAGTCACATTCAGGATCATCCATCTTTCTCCGCTTGTCTGGCCTTAATGACTCTAATGCTTTATATGTGGCTAACGGCGCTATATGGCGAGCAAACTACCGTGCATGCACATCTTGGCAATCCAGCATAGAAGTAATTACCGTTGTCTGCTCATCATCATTTTGAATACCCCCTGTTACAAAATGTGTCTGTAGGGTCCATGTGAGAGTTTGCCGGTCCGTTTTGAGAGTGGAAGTCATGACGGCCCACGGCTCTTTTTCATCCTTGTTTGGTGCTTTGTACCCTAGGCCACCTCGGGGAGTCATCTTGTGAGGCTTGACAGGCTTGACTCTCCCTTGATGATTGACACCCAGGCCTTTGCCAGTTCTATAGCCCATTTTCATCAGAATGTTGCATCCTGGTGTATTCATCAAACCTTTCTTCTTCTTGCTTGTGGATGGTTGTGGTAGCATTTGAGTGGTAGGAGAGGTTGAAGGGGATAATCTTACCAAATCTTGCCACAGATCGGCAACATCCAAAACTGAAAGCAAAGGCCTATTGGAAGGCCACATAGAAGGCACTGAGGTTGCGGAATGTATGTCTTCGGTCGGTAGGATGAGCATACTAGTGACTTTAATGATGCACCCTTTGTATGGAAACTTTATACATTGATGATTTGTCGAAGGCACAACATCAAGTTCTTGAATGTACGGGTGACCCAAAATTCCATTAAAGGTCGGGTCCATGTCCAGAATATGGAAATCTACTGTGACCGAGACTGGCCCCAAACCAACTTTTAGAGTAATCATTCCTAATGGTGGCTTCCTAGTGTTGTCATAAGCAGTGACGGTAATTGTGGATGGCCTGATCTGACTTTCTGGGATACCACACATTTTCAAAGTGCTTGGCGGTAGAACATTAATGGATGCCCCAGTATCAACCAAACATTGTTTCACGGCTATCTTATTGATATCAATGGTGATGCACAGTGCATACTTCCTGGCTGGCTGCGGAGCCAATTCATGTTCATAAAAAGTGATGGCCGGCTGATTGCTACCTGGATTTAAGACAATGGAGACTTGTTCGGCTGGAATATCTTCACTCACCATTACTCTTTACAGATATTGTTTCAAAGCTTGCTGATGTGTGGTAGATCTCTTGATCAATTCCAAGATAGAAATACGGGCCAGTGTTCTGTCCAAATGCTTCAATAAATCATATTCCGTGCCCGATGTAGGCTCTTGTTCTTGTTCTCCTTGCTCTTGTGTTGGCTCCTGCTCCCGCTGGGGAAACACTCGGTGAAACATCCGTCCGCTACGGAGCACCATTGTTCTTTGAGCCTCTGTCGGGCTTGGAGTGGGTAAAGGGGTGGAAGAAGTAGAAGGAGTAGTGTTGGGTGTAGGTGCAGGAATGGTGAGAGGAGGGGTTCTTATAAGAGGCCTCGCTGGCTGGGGGTTATCAGAATGTGGTGACGGGGATTGGGTAACAAGGAGGGGCCTTGGAATCATAGTAGTGGTAGCTAGAGGTGGAACGGGAGGAGCGACGGCTACCGGTGAGTGGCGGATAAGGGGAGGTCTATTTGGTGGAGGGTTTTGGGGTGATGGAGAATTTGTGGATTGGCGTAAAAGAAGAGGTCGTGAAGGGATAAGGTTCACAGTGAGTGGCCCTGAAGAACGTATGAGGGGACGTTGTGGTTGGGAAGGAGGGATAGGCTGGTGCCTTCTTAGCAATGATGGTGGTTGTGGTGGATTGGAATTTTGGTTAATAGCCCCGACAGAGGCGTTTTCATTATGCCAAATTTGCCCCCTCTCCACTTCATGGATCGAGGTGACAACGTTCACTTGTTGATTTGGAACCGGGTGCTCCGGTAGCGGATTATTAACAATCCCCATATTGGGTTGGGGTGCAGGAGCCTGTTGTTGTTGGAAGGCTTGTTGTTGTTGACCTTGCTGCTGATGCTGTTGAGCTGATGGTTGCCGAGGAGGCCTTCGGGTCTTTAGAGTAGCAATAACTTTCCTCATCTCATCCCAGTCAATATCACCTTGGTCATTCATGTCATGTATGTAATCCTTGAAATGAAAGCAATGATCAATATTGTGCCCCGGCTGTCAGTGGAAGATGCAATACCGGGAGGTGTCTACATGTTGCGGCCATATTGCTCTTTCCTTCGGCAATGTGAGCAGGTTGGCGGCCATGAGGGCATTAAAGATATCTAATAGGCTTTCAGGTAGAGGGGAGTATTGTGCCCTTCGAGGACCCAATGGCCTTCTGGATTGTTGAAATTGTTGCGGTGCATAATTGGCCGGTGGGGGCATTTGCTGATATTGTGGTGTTTGATTTTGTGGAGCAAAGTGAGGTTGTTGTTGAGAAGGTGGAGGAGGCCGTAAGGTCTGAGGAGGGTTGTTATTTGGCTGGTGGACTTGACTCTGGATGGCGGGCTGTTGTGGTGACGGCCCTTGGTTTGGAGGGTGGCGGAAGGGTGTGGAATTGCCGAACGCGCCCACCTGCTCGTTAGTAACAGTACCTTCGGTGGTCGCACCAGTATTGCCAATGTTGACATTCCTCTTTATCACCTTTGGCCTTGGCTCGAACATGCCCATAATTGGCGAATCTTTCATTTGCGTCTGTATATATCTAGCTCTTTCATAGAGTTCCTCCATAGTGCTTAATTTGTTCATGGCCAAAATATGACGGAATTGCGGAGTGGAGTTTGATATTATCATCTTGACTTGTTCCATCTCCGACAATGTGTCTTTCAATTTCTCGGCCATGGCCCTCCACCTATCAGCAAATGAGACGAAATCCTCCTCGGGCTTCATCTTCTCAGCAACCATATCTGTAACAGACAAGGAGGGACCCACACGGTCCTTATACTTCTGTATGAACTTCCGTTGAACTATATCAAAATCACCGGCATCAGCCGGCTCTAGAGAATAAAACCATTCTAGAGCTGGGCCATCCAAAGACCATCTAAAGAGATAAGCCAACGAATTCTTATTATCCTGCCAGAATGATGCTTCATACATAAAGTCCTTCAGGTGGATGTTCGGGTTGCCCGTGCCATTATACTGCCGAAAATTTGGCATTTCAGATGGTGGTAGATGAAAAACCGGCATAGGGGGAAGCATGATCTCGGGAGCAATCTTGGATGCAGTGACCCTCTTAAGCTGTTCCTCCATACTAGCCATCTTTTGGAGGAGCAGAGCATGGCTATCAGACTCAGATGGGGCCTGACGAAAAGAGTGTTGGTTTGTCATAGGCCTTCTTAAAATTTGGGAAATAAGGGGTTGTTGAGGCCTAGCAACGGAGTGACTTGCTGGTTGGGCCGGCATAGTCATAACAGGGGTTGATGGGCGCGAGGGCACCCTAGGGACGACCGCCGGGTCGTTGGGGGAATTAACAGAGTGGCCACCATTGGCCTGGGGAGGGTTAGAAGATGACGAAATGAACTTTCCCTTTAGAAGGGCGGCTTGAGCTGCCTGACGCTGGGAATCATCCAGCTGAGCAATAGTTTTGAGAAACTCATTAAAATTAAAAGAAGGGGAAGTGTCCCCGGGAGTATTCTGAGTAGTAGGTTGGGCCTGGGAAGAAGGCTCAACCTCCAAAGCAGTAGTGGCGGCGTCCACCATGTGGACCTGATTAGAAGGAGAATGGTAGTTTTCCTCATAATAAACAGAATCCTGAGAAGGAATCTCATAGAACGGGTCAGAGTGACCCTCCTCGTAACCGTCATAAGTGTACCCGCAGTTAGCCATATTGATAATTTGACCTGAACGCAATTTCATTCTTGAGGAGATAAATTTTTAGCAATGAGATATAATCAATGAATATCACCTTCTCAAGCAAAAGAAACACACAAGTTGTAATGAGCGCAAACTTTTAAGATCTCTTTTGAAAATTATGGTGAGTTCAATATTGGGTTCTCTCTTTTGAAGGTGGATCCTGGTTGAAAATTCGGGTATAATCTCCGGGTTTCTAGATTTTTCTCTCTCCTTTTGAACGTGTGGGTCAACTATACTCCGGGTACTTCGATGGTACAACCAGCCTGGCGTCCGTGAGGGAATCCACGGGTGCGAGGACTTACGGAGGCTTGGCTTAGGAATTCCCAGCCCAAAGAGACGGAATGCTCAATAGAGGGTCCTTCCTTTACCAAGAGGGCTGTAACTCCTAAAAAGTGTGGGGAGAGGAGGTCTCCCAAACCGTATGCAGAGGTGAATGCAAACAGGTAGTATCAAACAACAGATATGTAATCAGTCAAGTAAACAGACAGAATGAGTAGTTCTGTGGGCACAGAACAAAAAGACGACCCAGGGCAGGGCGCTAAATGAATAAACAGCGTCTGGATGGCAGGCGCCAATCACTGCAAACAGTGGAAATAACGCCTCTGGGCAGGGGCGTAAAGCACTGTAAATAATATTCAGGAAATAACCAAATCACCAATAATGAAGCAAATGACACCTTGATCTAAGGCGTCCAATGAGAAAATGACGTCTGGGAATTGGGGCGTCAAAACAAATACACAGTGATCGAGCACGGCCGAGTGAACAGTAACAATGCAAATGACGCCTTGCTGTAAGGCGTTTTATGAAGAAATGACGCTTCTGTAAGAGGCGTGAATTAAAAAATGACGGCAGCAGGGAGGGCGTTATTTCAGCTCAATGCGCTGACAATCAGAATAAACATATGGGAACTCAAAAAATGGCTAACCAGTGGGAGGCGTGCACTTGGTGCACAATGGGGAGTGTGCTACGTGGAGCACAAGGGAGGGACACGCGAGGGTGTCAAAGGAGGGGCACCGAGGGCGCCAATGGGAGGGTGCTACATGGAGCACAATGGAGGGGTACGCGAGGGTACCAAAGGAGGGACACGCGAGGGTGTCAATGGGAGGGTGCTACGTGGAGCACAATGGAGGGACACGCGAGGGTGTCAATGGGAGGGACACACGAAGGTGTCAATGGAAGGGGCACCGAGGGTGCCGAAGGGAGTGTGCTACGTGGAGCACATGGGAGGGGTAATCAAACTAAAAACACAAGATATCCCACCGTGATCGCCAATTTGTAGATTATGAAAAATCCACTTAAGGAAAAAGAAGAAGAAAAGGGAAAATATAAAGGGGTGAATGGGAGCATGCGTAGGATGCTAAGGGTGAATGTGATCGCCAGAGGGGTTACCTCGAAGAAGAAAAGAATGATCGCATGTACCTTGTGTTGAGCGGGTGAGATTGTGGATCCTTTCTTCCTCCTTCTACCGGCCGGCCAATGAAGGGGGTTCTTAGCTTTGATTACCTTGTAAGAACACACAAAACAAGCAAAGATATGGATTAGCCAAAAGGGTGTAGTATCAACGTTCTAAGAATATGAAATCAATCAAATTGAACATGAACACACCTTGTGTGTTTTGGTTTTTAAAACCCCTAAGAGGAGCAACAAGGTTTGAAAAATATGGATGAATATGCTAATGCAACAAGATAGATATGATGTGGGATCTAGCAAAGAGCTAGAAAAGAAGGATGCGTGATAATGATGATATGAAAACCAACTAAATAATTAAAGAGAGGGATCCTTTCTACTGTGCGTGCAGCAGTGAAGGGGAGAAAGAGCTTCAATATGCAAGAGGAATAGCAGAGGATCGTCCGTAGAAAGGAATCCGCCAGGAAGAAGAGCTTGGATAAATCACCTGCAATCAAAGAAACACCCTTCTCTCTGTTAACTCTGTATGTTTCTCTCTGCCTTTTGCTCCTTTTCCTCTCTTGCCTCTCTCTCGTTCTCTCTCGCGCGAAGAGAATCAGGAGGGGTATTTATAGGGCCAAATATCCTTGCAAAACAAGGATTAAAACAAGGTAATGATCCTCTATCAAGAAACACTCTTCCCAGTCGAACACAAGGTTTAAAATGGGAAAAGAATCATTACTGGAAAGAAGGAGCCAAAAGGGAGACGGAATTGAAAATGACGACCCCTTGAAGGGCGTCAATCAAAAATAACGACACGACCAAAGGCGTTAATTAAAATAACGACGTCCATAACGTCGTCAATTCATGGATTTAATTATAGAAACAATTAACTTTCCTTATTTAAAACGATGAACTGACGCCTGCCATACGGACGTCAAATAATCAACGTCTTCAAGAGAGACGGCAATTCCTCAATTTTCATTTTATTTGAAATTCAGAATTTTCAGTAAATCCAGAAAATGACGCCCGTATTGGTAGTCGTCCATTTTTAAAAGCGGCGCCCTTGGCCATGCCGTCAATTTAAATAGCGCCCCTGATCAGGGCGTTAATTCCAATTACCCAAGAAAAAAACCAAGAAATCACAATTAATTCATAAAAAATAGAAAAACTTCATATTAAATCAATATTGAAGTCCGCTTTGGGGAGTCACATGGTGACATGAGATTTACTCAACATAGCATCAATTTTGGCGTGTCTACAGCCACGTGAAAATCTGAGAGGGCGCGTAGGCAAAAGCAAGAGGGGGCTGGTGCCGGCGAAAACCCGAAAGGAGAAAAGAGAGAGAAAGGAAGGAGAATAACAGAGAAGAAGAGACGAACAAACCATGTTAGCTCCCGGTGCCCTGTCGGCACTGACGAAGAGACAAAGAGACCAACAAATCAGGTAAGCTCCCGGCACCCTGTCGGCACTGACGAAGAGACAAAGAGACCAACAAACCAGGTCAGCTCCCGGCGCCCTGTCGGCACTGACGAAGAGACAAGGAGACCAACAAACCAGGTCAGCTCCCGGCACCCTGTCGGCACTGACGAAGAGATAAAGAGACCAACAAACCAGGTCAGCTCCCGGCTCCTTGTCGGCACTGACGAAGAGACAAAGAGACCAACAAACCAGGTCAGCTCTCGACACACTGTCGGCACTGACAAAGAGACCAAGAGACAACAAACCAGGTCAGCTCCCAGCACCCTGTCGGCGCTGACAAAGAGATAACATATCATGTCAGCTCCCGGCACCCTATCGGCACTAGCGAAGAGACCAAGAGACAACAAACCAGGTCAGCTCCCGACACCCTGTCGGCACTAACGAAGAGACAAAGAGATCAACGAACCAGGTCAGCTCCCGACACCCCGTCGGCACTGGCGAAGAGACAATGAGTTCAACAAGCCATGTCGGCTCCCGACACCCCGTCGGCACTGACGAAGAGACAAAGAGATCAATAAACTGTGTCAATGCCCGACACCCCGCCGGCACTAGCGAAGAAAAGAAGAGACAAACAAGTCATGTCGGCTCCCGACACCCTGTCGACACCGTCGACGAGAAAAAGAGACCAGTACACCCGCGGGCTCCGCCCGGATCATCCTTCACCTGCGCTACCCGTGGGTGGGGGACATTTATGGACACCAAAAATTGCACGCACAAATATCCTGCTCGGCCCAGCATCAACAACGGCACCGAGTGAAGAAACCCTAGAGAGACTAGTCACCCAGACTCCCCAAATATGCACACTGCTGTGAAGCCGTCTCCGGAGTCACGACAGTGAAGAGAAATCAACCACCAAGAGCCCCACAATCCATGGGCCTCGAAGAAAATCAAATGGGCCACAACTCGGGCTCACAACGGGCTCAAAACTTCCCATTTAGCCATTCAACGGCACGCCCAAGGCTCTCAGCGGCACGCCCTTGGCCTTCAGCAGCACACCCCCAACGCCCTTCAACGGCACGCCCCATGTGCCTTCAGCGGCACGCCCCAATGGCCTTCAACGGCACGCCCCTAGTGCCTTCAGCGGCACGCCCCAATGGCCTTCAACGGCACGCCTCATGTGCCTTCAACGGCACGCACCTTTTGGCCCGTTCAACGGCACACCCTCTGCCGCCTTCAACGGCACACTATTTTAAGCCTTCAACGGCACACTATTTTAAGCCTTCAACGGCACACTATTTCGGGCCTTCAACGGCACACTATTTCGGGCCTTCAACGGTACACTATTTGAAGCCTTTTGCGGCACACTATTTCAAGCCTTCAGCAGCACACTTCTTGCGTCTTCCAGCAGCACACTTGTGAAGGCCTTCAGTGGCACACCTGCGAGGCTCTCCAGTGGCACGCCTTCCTCAACCCCCAGCGGCACAGCGTTCAGCCCATCCATGCCGGTCAACGCTCGTAGCCCTCGGCGCGCAACGAAAGCATGGCAGGCCCATGCCTGCACCTTGCTGGGCTGTCCTCGCCCCACCTACTCCCGTCCTCGGCATTCGTCGGCCTGACCAGGGGTATAAGAACCCCTCGCTCCGACAAAAAAAAAGGGGGGGGGGGGGCGGAGAGACGGAAGGATACACACACAGGGAGATGAAAAAAACATAGACCCAGAGTCCTACTCAGACGCGGGGAGAAGAGAGAAGATGAAGAATGAGAATTCCATCCTCCCAAGCTCGGCAAGCCCATGGAGTTCCGAGAAGAAGAAGAAGCTAGCAGAAGAGAGAGAGAGAGAGTAAACAATGGAGAGTAAGGGAGGGGGAGAGAGTCCGTGAATGTAATAGGGAGTGTCCCAGAGGGTCTTGGCCCCATCCTGGACCCCCGGTTCCCTCTTCAGTCTCCTTTCTCCCCTGTTTTTACTGCTTCTTCCCTCTCCTCATCTCATTGTACAGCCTCGAACGTGGCCCTGCCACCCTTTTTTATGAATGAAAGAAGAATGTTTTTTTCCCTTCTTCCCTTTTTTTGTTGTTGGCTAGCTTTTACTCGGCTATGTGTTTCATGGTTTGCTCTCTTTCTCTCTCCCCTGTTCTTCTTGGATTCTTTCGTTCGCATTCACCAATATATATATTAGGCTGATGATAGCCTCTTCCATCGATCTCATGATTCAGCAAGGGTGGGTTTCCTTTCTGGACAGCATCCACTCCCTTCCCAGACACAACCCAAGCCCATTGCCCCTGTTCAGGCCCATTGCTTCCCCAAACAGTCCTGATCCCTTTCCCTTAGCCAACTAACACTTTACTTGGCCTAGATTTAACCCAGCCCGTAAACCCTTTTACTTCACCGATGTCCCTCAACCCCTTTTGGCCGGCACACCCTTGGCCCCTCCCAGCCGGTGCACCCTTGGCTTCTTCAGCCCGACGCACCCTCGAACCAGCCATCCCGGTACGCCTCAACTCCTTCTGGCCGACACACACCTCGAACCACCCAGCCGGCACACCCTTAACCATGCTAGCCCGGTACACCCTTGTGCCCCTCAGCCCAGCACACCCTTTGGCCTCCCTAGCCCGGCACGCCCCTGATTAGTTCCAGAGGTTTTTCCCCCCTTTATCCATCGCTGCTTTCGGGTTTTCTGAGGATTCATTAAAGGTGCTGCCTCCTTTGGGCGCCCAACTCCAGTTGACGGGTTCCGCCACTCCTTGTGGGCGCGTTCCCTTTATCTCCCTTACGCTCGGGTCAAGGGGCGATGCTGTCGAATTTTTGTTAGAAAATAACAAGACGTTAAAAGGCAAAAGGATGCAACAAACAAATGGGATAATAAATACACATCAAAAGACAACAAAAGCAACAAATAAATAGAACAACAACAGATTGCAAGAAGAAGGAGAAAAGATTTGTATAAACTATGCAAAAAAATTCAAAGAAAAGAAGAAAAGAAAAGCCTTAAAAATAAGTAACAGAGGAGTGGGCCTTCATCGGCGCGGCTGTTCCAGCCTTCGCCGGTACACCCTATCAACCCCCCCAGCGGCACACTCTAACAGCCCTTCAATGACACACCTTCTTGGCCCTTCAGCGGCACGCTCCTCCCCACCCACACCCTCTCCTCCTCACCGTCTCACGTGGAATGGTCTTTCCCGAAGTAGAGCACAATGCATAGACTTTGAGCTGCAGCCAATGGACAACGTACAGACTTTGAGCTGGCCAATGTATAGACTTTGAGCTGCAGCAAATGGACGATGTACAGACTATGAGCTGGCCAATGTATAGACTTTGAGCTGGCCAATGTATAGACTTTGAGCTGCAGCAAATGGACAATGTACAGACTTTGAGCTGATAGATGTACAGACTTTGTGTTGCGGCAACCAGTCAATGTACAGACTTCGTGTTGCAGCAACCAGCCGATGTATAGACTTTGTGTGCATGCAGCCAGCCAACGTACAGACTTCGTGTTGCAACAACTGATAAGTGTCCATTTCTTATGATAATTCATCGCATGTACACCATTTTATGTGCATATAATTAGGCAATTATGCATATTTCATAGTTAACCTCAACTCCGCATTTAAATTGGAGTTTTCACGTAAATTGATTAATTTGGTGATATTATTTAATAATAAATTAAGTTGAGGGCCATGAGCATTAATTCTCCATTACATAATCATGAGCATTTAAGATTTATGTGTATATTGTGGTAATTTTTATGGACTAAAGTGTAATTATGTGTGTGTAGGACACCGAAGGCAATTACAAAAGAAGCCGAGGGCAAAATTGTCACCACTATTTTGACCAAGTCAAAAAGCACATATTTTGATTGGAGGGAAAAGAAATTTTAAAAGTTTAAAATTGAGGAAAAGAAACACATATTTCGGTTGGAGGGAAAATCGAATTCAAAGTTTGAAATAAAGGAGAGACATGATGAGCCTTGGGAAAGGGGGTGCCCAAAGTCCAAGAAAGGGGGTGCCCACCTACTTTTCCTCTTCCCCATGCATCATATTCCACTTAAATCTCAGCCATCCATCTCCTTTTGATACAATCTCCACCCTTCATCTACCCAACTTTCCCTATAAATAGCCCATGACAAGGAGGAGAAAGGGAGTTCTTTTTTTGGGTAATCTTTCACTCTTTCTATCCCAACCTTAGGTCTCCGTTTTTGCTCACGTAAGTTCATCTTCTCCTCTTACTGTATTCATGAAAGTTCTTTGTTTTTACGTCCTCTACAACTTCTTCTGCATCATCTTCTAATTCCTTCCGGTTTCCAAGCTATTTTATTTTTTTCACTGTGCTGTCCTGTTCATCTGTGAACCAGTATTTCCCTCTGTTCTTCCTCTTATTTCTCACCCTTATAGTCATTTTCTCCTCTTACTTTCTTCATACCAGTTCTTTGTTTTTAAAAGATCTTCAACTTCTTCTTCTACGCCATCTTCTAATTCTTTCTAGTTTGAAAGTTATTTCTCATTTTTCAACTTGCTATCCTGTGATTTCACTGTTCATCCGAGGATCTGGCTTTTGCTATTTCTCAGTATTGAAGCCCTTCTACTCTTCTTTTCTCTCTGAGTTATTCATCAAAGTTCTTCCTCTTATGTAGATCTAGATTTTCTTCTTCTATCACGTCCTCCAATTCTTCTTCGTTTACGAGTTATATTTATTTTCTCACTGTTTTACTCTCTCATCTTCTTCTTTCTTCATCTCCACATAAACCCTTCCACATTTCTCTCTATATTTCTCTCCAAAGTTTATCCTTCATAACTCCCCTTTCATGGCGGCGTGCACATCAAGACGGGCGACGTTCCAAGGCTCGTGACGTGGACGACGACGGCTTCTTCATCCACCTCTTTCCACGGCGATCTCTTTCAAGGCAGAGTGATCCTCTCCAAGGCTCGGCGAGGAGGAGACGACGGCGTCATCACCATTGCTACTACCATCTTTACACCTTAGACTCATCTTTTTGTTATTACTTTAGTTTTATTTCACTTCATTGTAATCTCATTGTGTCATTAGTGTAAACTTGTTTCACATTTCATGTACTCTTTCTTTTAAGTTAATGAAAGTTGTTCTCTTGATCTAGTTCTTGATCTTCTTCCATCTCTACCCCCTTCTTCTATCTCTTCTTTTCACTTCATGCAATTAATTTCTATAGCATAGGCGCATAATCATAGGTGTTTTTAATTAAGTGTTTGGTTTGTTCTTCATTTCACTATTTTCTTCAAGCAAAACAAAATCACAAGTGTTTTTCTAAAAGGTTACAAGGTTTTTAACTTTAAAAATCTCTTCTTCCCTGTGGATTCGACCCGTGCTTGCCATAGTCCTACGTTCTTTTTTGATCATTTTGTGCGAGTTCGGTTTTAAGATTGATACGCGTGTTTTAAACGACGAACTTTCACGTGATCAATTTTTGGCGCCGTTGCCGGGGAAGAATGATGATTTTTGATTTAAGAACTTTATTTTCCTTGTGTATATAGTGTACTAATAAAGCTCTCTTTTCTTTTTCTTTTTTTTTTACAGGTTAAAAATAAAACCCAGAAAAATTAGAGGTAAGGTTGCATTTCTTTCTTTCATCTTTTGAGTTTGTCATTCATTTCAAAAAAAAAAAAGAGAGAACGAGGGATTGCGCATCAAGTAAGTCTTCAAACCTATTGCTCTCATTTTGTGTCATTTCCTTAATGATTCTTGCATATTGTGGTTAGATAGGTTCACAAAATAATTAAAAAAAAAACTCTTCACTTGAACCCAATAAAAAATCCTCATTCCAAGAGTAGAAATCACACTTTCATGCTCTAAGTCATGCATCATTTAGGATAGAAGTTTTTTTCCTTGTTGTTTAACTTTGATCATTGCATTTTAGAGATTGCGAGGGGCAAGGTGAGTTCTTTTCTAATCTTTTTCTTAATCACATGCTCATGCATACTTGCATAGAACCCCTTGTTTGAACTTGGTTTGTTGCATATCATTCTAAAATATTCTAAGGGTAACACCCATAAGCAAGATAAGGTGGGGATTTCATCACCCTTCCTTAGCCCACAAACCATAATTTCCTTCATCTTTGCATCACCTAGACCCTAAATAAAATTCAATAGACGTTGGCCCTAGGTTCACACTGTGGTTCTTGTGTTATTTGGGTTTACCCTCTTGTGAAAATCGGTGCCTAAGGCAAGAAGGTCGGACGGCAAACGCCTTAAGCGGGCTAGTGGTTTGCAATTAGGTCCCTATGAAAGTAGGGGGAGCCTCCCACTACCCCACCCCTTACCTGGCCGGTGGAAATATTGAGGGTGAACTCAAGTTACACTTTAGCAATTTTGTGAAACCCAATTTGTAGGTCTAAGTCACATCTAGGTCATTAGATAATTTGTGTGACAACTTGTTTGTGTTTGCATAAGAAAATAGAAAAAAAATAAAAATAAAAATAAAAAAATCCTCATCTTCTCTCTCTTCGTCCTAGTTTGTGTCAAAACCAAAAAAAAATATAAATAATCATAAAAAAAATCTCTCTCATCTCTCTTCGTCCTAGTTTATGCAAGGAAGAAGATCACAACATCCAAACCTACTAGGACCCATTCAGGAAATAGAGAGAGTTTTGTATCCAAGAGACGATCTCCAAGAAGATCTTATGGCCGAAAATCAAGGACCTCACCACCAAAATCTCATGGCCGGAAATCCCAATCCTCCAAAGCAAATGAAGGATTATTTCATTCCCAACCAATATCAACCTCCATCTTGCATTTACATTCCTCAAAATCAAGCCATCCATTATGAGATCAAGTCAAGCACAATTCAAATGCTCCTCTCATTTTATGGAAATACCAATGAGGACCCCTACAAGCACATTGATGAATTTTTAGAAATTTGTTCCACGGTAAAAATCCAAAATTTCTCGGATGATGCCCTTAGATTGACCCTCTTTCCATTCTCTCTTAAGGATAAGGCTAAATATTGGTTAGGCACTATAGGGAAGCCAATGAGAACTTGGGCCGAGATGCAACAAGAATTTTTGAAGAAGTTCTACCCTATAGGCCGCACCAATACTATGAGAAGGGCAATCACGGGTTTTACCCAAACTCCAGGGGAACAAATGCATGAGTCATGGGAAAGACTCAAGGAATTGCTTAGGAAGTGTCCTCACCATGGGTTGTCCAAATGGTAAATAGTCCAAGCTTTTTATGAGGGTCTATCCGATCAATTTAGACAAATGGTAGATGCATCATGTGGAGGGGCATTCATGAGCAAAAGTGAGGATGAGGCGTATGATTTGTTCGAAATGCTTAGTGAGAATTCTATCAATCATGCTTCTTTATCATCCTATGAGAGATCCATTGGACCCTCCAAGCGGGCCGGATTATATGAGGTCAAGGCCCGAGGTGATTTTGAACCAAGATTGGACATAAGTCTCATCACTCAAAAGTTGGATAAAGTAGAGAGTCTGACTCAAAAGTTAGACCAACTCTTGACTTTGAAAGACCCTTCGTGCCAACCATCATCCCATTCCTACTTGGGTCAATCTGTCACTCCACATGAGACATGCACTCTATGTGCAAGCCTATCCCATCACATCACGGAGTGTCCAACTGCGGCTCAATTATCCCCTACCATCCAGGAGCAAGTCTTTGCAGCCCAAGGATTCTCTAAGCCCAATAATGACCCATTTTCAAACACATACAATCCGGGCTGGAGGAATCACCCGAACTTTTCCTGAAAATCCCAACAAGCTCTACCTCAAGCAACCAACCCCTCTATTCATCAAGCCCAAAAGCAACCCATGCAAAGTCAATTTCAAACCCAACCTAACACCTTCAATCCATTTGGTAGAGGTCCACAAGCTCAATTCCTTCCTATGGGCTATTCACATTTTCAATCTAATCAAGGCCAACCCACTTACCAACCTCCGCCTCAATCCAACTTTGAATATAAATTCAATCAACTCCAACAAATCATCTTGAATCAACAACAATCCATTTCCAAGTTGGAAAGTCAAATAGGACAATTGGCGGAAGCTACAATGAGAAGAGAAGTGGGTCAACTTCCAAGTCAACCCGTGGCCAACCCAAGAAACCAACCCCCGGGTTTTCCTTCACAACCGGGCCTCCTACCTCAACCCATCCCACAAGCCCAACCTAAAGGACCACAATTTGAAAATGTCAATGCTATTTCAACTTTGAGGAGTGGGAAGGTGTTAGATGACCCATACAAGGATGAAAAGGAGTTGCAAGATTCTATAGAAAAGAATCAAGATAATGAGGATGCAAGCAAGGAGGATTGCACTCAAGATAAGTTGGGGGGAGATCCTAAAGGGAAAGGAAAGGCCCATGAAGATCCAAATTTCTATCAACCCAAGGTCCCCTTTCCTAATGCCCTAGAACCCAAACCCACTAAGACTAGGCCGGCCCAAAATGAGGAATTCATGGAGCTCTTTTCACAAGTTCACATCAATATTCCACTCCTAGATGCCATAAAACATGTTCCGGCCTACGCCAAATTTCTCAAAGAGCTTTGCACTCCAAGAAGAGGGCCCAAGTCGACCCCTAAGAAAATTTAGCTCTCCGAGGATGTTAGTGCGGTCTTGATGAACAATCTCCCTAGAAAGTTGAAGGATCCCGGTGCTCCCCTCATCTCATGTGATATAGGTGGTGTAACCTTTGACCGTGCCCTCCTCGACTTAGGAGCTAGTGTCAACCTTTTACCCACCTCTATTTATGAGCAATTTGATATAGGGGAACTCAAGCCAACCCCCGTCATTCTCCAACTGGCCGATCGCTCAGTCAAGACCCCTCGAGGTTTGATAGAGGATGTGATTGTGAAAGTCCATGATTGTTACTTCCCCGTTAATTTCCTCATTCTTGACATGGCCTCCTCCTCGGAGCTAAGTCACACCCCAATCATCCTAGGCCGCCCATTCCTTGCTACTGCAAAAGCCAACATCAATTGTGCTACGGGGACGATGGACATCTCATTCGGATGTCAAAAAGTTTCTCTCAATGTGTTCAAAGCCTCCCAATATTTGGACCTAGATGAAGAATGCCACTTCATAGACATCTACGATGAACTTATTGAGAATGATCTAGGCATAGGTCAAATAAGGGAGGTCAATGCTCTTCAAGATTCCCCTCATCATAGTAGCATTTGGCATAAGGTTGAACCACTTCCAGCTTTGCAAGATGAATCAGCCCTTCCATCACTTGAAAGTCCTCCTAAACTTGAGCTTAAGCCCCTTCCGGACTCCCTCAAATATGCATTCCTAGGCCCCGATCAAACCCTTCCTGTTATCTTAGCTTCCAATCTTACCCCTACCCAAGAAACACTTCTCCTAGAAGTCCTTAGGACTAATAAGAGTGCCATAGGTTGGACAGTGGCCGATCTTAAGGGGATAAGTCCGTCTATTTGTATGCATCACATTTACATAGAGGACAACACCAAACCTAGTCAAGAAATGCAAAGGAGGTTGAACCCGAACATGAAGGAGGTGGTGAAGAAGGAGGTTGTCAAATGGCTCGATGCGGGAATTATTTATCCCATATCGGATAGCCAATGGGTGAGTCCCACTCAAGTGCTTCCTAAGAAATCGGGACTCACCGTGGTCCAAAATGAACAAGGAGAAGATGTGCCCACTAGGCCCACCACGGGATGGAGAGTGTGCATCGATTATAGGAGACTCAATGCCATGACCAAAAAGGATCATTTTCCACTCCCCTTTATTGATCAAATTCTAGAGAAATTGGCGGGCCAAAGCTATTTTTGTTTCCTAGATGGATATTCTGGGTACAATCAAGTGGCCATTTATCCGGAAGACCAAGAGAAGACCACATTCACTTGTCCATATGGAACATTTACCTTTCGGAGAATGCCATTCAGTCTTTGCAACGCACCGGCCACTTTTCAAAGGTGCATGATGGCCATTTTCTCTGGTATGGTAGGAGAATTCTTGGAGATCTTTATGGATGATTTTTCTATGTTTGGGAGTCATTTGAAAACTGCTTGGAAAATTTAAAGAAAGTGCTTGCGAGATGTATCGAAACCAACCTTGTTCTTAGTTGGGAAAAGAGTCACTTCATGGTTCAAGAGGGCATAGTTTTGGGCCATATTGTGTCCGAACAGGGTATAGAGGTGGATAAAGCCAAGATCGACCTTATTTCTAATCTCCCTCCTCCGACCTCTGTGAGGTAAATTCGTTCATTCCTCGGTCATGCCGGTTTTTACCGCCGATTCATAAGTAACTTTTCTAAGATTGCCCGCCCGTTAACTCTTCTCTTGGCCAAAGACACTCCATTCCGTTTAGATGCTGCCTGCCTTGAGGCTTTCAATACCCTTAAAGAGGCTTTGACCAAGGCACCCATTCTCCAATCTCCTAATTGGTCTTTGCCTTTTGAAATCATGTGTGATGCCTCCGACTATGCTATCGGGGCAGTTCTAGGCCAAAGAATTGACAAGTGTCCGGTGGTGATATATTATGCGAGTCGCACCCTCACCGATGCTCAGCTTAACTACACCACCACGGAAAAGGAGCTGTTAGCTGTTGTCTTTGCCCTTGAAAATTTTCGATCATATCTCTTAGGGGAAAAAGTCATTGTGTACTCTGATCACTCAGCTCTCAAATATTTGTTCTCTAAGAAGGATGTCAAACCTAGACTCATTAGGTGGATCCTCCTACTCCAAGAATTTGATCTTGAGATCCGAGATAAAAAAGGTTCTGAGAATAAAGTTACCGATCATCTTTCTCGGATTCTCACAACTGATAATGCTCCTTTACAAGATTCATTTCCAGATGAACATCTCTTGTCCATCACCCATAGTCAACTCCCATGGTTCGCAGACATTGTCAACTACTTAGTTGTGGGATAAATTCCTAATGGGTGGTCTAAACATGAAAAGGATATTTCTTTGCCAAAATCAAACACTATTTCTGGGAAGATCCTGAATTGTTCCACGTAGGTCCAGATCAAATAATTAGGAGATGTGTCCCCGAGGAAGAACAACAAAGCGTCCTGAATTTTTGTCACATTCTAGCTTGTGGGGGACACTTCGCGGGAAAGAAAACAACCGCCAAAGTGTTGCAAAGTGGATTCTTCTGGCCCACTCTCTTCAAAGATGCCTATGAATTTAGCAAGACTTGTCTCAGGTGTCAAGCCATTGGAAACATGAGCAAACGCGATATGATGCCACTTAACCCCATTCTAGTGGTCGAAATCTTTGATGTTTGGGGAATTGATTTTATGGGACCCTTTCCACCATCATTCGGACATGAGTACATTCTTGTGGCAGTCGACTATGTGTCTAAATGGATTGAAGCCATTGCCACCCGGACTAATGATCACAAAGTTGTCATGAAGTTTGTCCGAAAGAATATATTTTCAAGATTCGGGTGTCCGAGAGCGATCATTAGTGATGGAGGTTCTCATTTCACTCATGCCCAATTCGAGCTCTTCTCAGGAAATATGGGATCACTCATAAGATTGCCACCCCCTATCACCCCCAAACAAGTGACCAAGTGGAGACATCCAATAGGGAGATCAAAAATATCCTGCAGAAATCTATTAGGCCCGATAGGAAGGATTGGTCCGAAAGATTGGATGATGCTCTTTGGGCCTATCGAACAGCATACAAAACCCCCATTGGAATGTCTCCATATAGGTTAATCTTTGGGAAAGCTTGTCACTTACCCGTTGAGCTTGAGCATAGGGCCTATTGGGCTATTAAATAGTTCAATTTTGACTTGGCCCAAGCCGGATCTCATAGGGCCCTACAACTAAATGAGTTGGAGGAGTTGAGGAATGAAGCCTATGAAAATGCCAAGATTTACAAAGCCAAGACCAAAGCTTTCCATGATAAATACATTGTGATAAAATCATTTCAACATGATCAAAAAGTTTGGCTCTTTAATTCAAGGTTGCGCTTATTCCCCGGAAAATTAAAGTCTAGATGGGATGGACCATTTGTTGTGCTCAAAGCCTTTGATCATGGTGCTGTTAAAATTCTAGATCCTAAAAATGGTCAAATTTTCACTGTCAATGGTCAGCGTCTCAAACTCTACTTGGAGAACACACAACTTCCATCAAAGGAATCAATCACACTGAGTGACCCATGATAAATACAAGAATGTCGTCTGGCTGAAGACGTTAAACTTAGCGCTTGTTGGGAGGTAACTCAACCATTTCTCTTCAAAAATCTAGTGAGTCATTTTCATTTGTGTTTGTAGGAGCGGGAAGAAGTCGTTCGTAAAACTGCCTGCCAAAATAGCCACGTCTGCGCACCCCAGGTTGTACCTTTCCTTCCCAAGCATTCATGTATGCATTGTTCTGTTCATATATTCTACATGCCATTGAGGACAATGTCATTCAAGTTGGGGGGGAGAGAAACATTTTCATGATGCATATAGTACAACCTGATAGGAGTTCTGTCTTGCATGTTATCGTTGCATGAAAGTAGAAAGATGTAAACCCCATTTTGAGTATCATGATTCATGCTTAAATTAAAACTAATTCTGGAATAGAAAAGACTAGGGAAAATGATGATGGGAAATTTAGTCAATGTAGCCATGGAAAACTGATATAAGAATCCCTTTAAAGTTCATGTGCACTTTGAAAAAAAAAAGAAAAGAAATTCATGATGCACTCTAATGAAACAAGCAAGACAAGTCCTCTGCTATTTTTAGTATGTTGTCTGATATTCTGCACTTCTTAAGAAAAGAGATATTTTTACAAAACTTTCTGTCAAATTCACTATCAAATAAGCGTAATGGTACAAAAAAAAGAGAAAAAAAAGAAAAGAAAAAAAATACACCATGAAAAATGCCCCTAGTCTTAGTAACTGGGCCTACTTCACCTAAGACGTGTTGAGGTTTGCGTAAAATGGAAAAGGGAACCTTGATCTGTGAAATCGGGCATGCTTCTCCTAAGGTAAGAGTCGAGGTTCATGTTGAGCAGTGACGGGTAGTGCAGCATCATGTGTGGTATAAAAGATCCCAAAGGGACAAAGCAATAAGGCAGACAAAAAGCTAATATACTTAATGCTCTGATCTAAGAGGTGCAGGGTTAAAAGGTATTTGCTTAGAATAGCAAATGGGAGATGCAACTGTCTAAGCTGTGGATTTGATAGTTACACATACACAAGTGCTATTGAGCTTTGATTTGAATTCTTAATCATGTACTATTAAGTTCCTACATAAGGCTAGTGTGCATTAATGATTCCAGATTCCTAATCTTTGGTTGATTCTATGAAGAGAGAACTGGATATGAGAGCATAAATTTTTCAAACTATTGTTAGTCCTAAATTTTAATTTATTGGCATTGCTAAGGGACTAGCAATGAGTAAGTTGGGGGTGTGATAAGTGTCCATTTCTTATGATAATTCATCACATGTACACCATTTTATGTGCATATAATTAGGTAATTATGCATATTTCATAGTTAACCTCAACTCCGCATTTAAATTGGAGCTTTCACGTAAATTGATTAATTTGGTGATATTATTTAATAATAAATTGAAGTTGAGGGTCATGAGCATTAATTCTCCATTGCATAATCATGAGCATTTGAGATTTATGTGCATATTGTGGTAATTTTTATGGACTAAAGTGTAATTATGTGTGTGTAGGACACCGAAAAGCACATATTTTGATTGGAGGGAAAAGAAATTTCAAAAGTTTAAAATTGAGGAAAAGAAACACATATTTCGGTTGGAGGGAAAATCGAATTCAAAGTTTGAAATAAAGGAGAGACATGATGAGCCTTGGGAAAGGGGGTGCCCAAAGTCTGGGAAAGGGGGTGCCCACCTACTTTTCCTCTTTCCCATGCATCATATTCCACTTAAATCTCAGCCATCCATCTCCTTTTGATACAATCTCCACCCTTCATCTACCCAACTTTCCCTATAAATAGCCCATGACAAGGAGGAGAAAGGGAGTTCTTTTTTTGGGTAATCTTTCACTCTTTCTATCCCAACCTTAGGTCTCCGTTTTCGCTCACGTAAGTTCATCTTCTCCTCTTACTGTCTTCATGAAAGTTCTTTGTTTTTACATCCTCTACAACTTCTTCTGCATCATCTTCTAATTCCTTCTGGTTTCCAAGCTATTTTGTATTTTTCACTGTGCTGTCCTGTTCATCTGTGAACCAGTATTTCTCTCTGTTCTTCCCCTTATTTCTCACCCTTCTAGTCATTTTCTCCTCTTACTTTCTTCATACCAGTTCTTTGTTTGTAAAAGATCTTCAACTTCTTCTTCTACGCCATCTTCTAATTCTTTCTGGTTTGAAAGTTATTTCTCATTTTTCAACTTGCTGTCCTGTGATTTCACTGTTCATCCGAGGTTCTGATTTTTGCTATTTCTCAGTTTTGAAGCCCTTCCACTCTTCTTTTCTCTCTGAGTTCTTTATCAAAGTTCTTCCTCTTATGTAGATCTAGATTTTCTTCTTCTATCACTTCCTCCAATTCTTCTTCGTTTACGAGTTATATTTATTTTCTCACTGTTTTACTCTCTCATCTTCTTCTTTCTTCATCTCCACATAAATCCTTCCACATTTCTCTCTATATTTCTCTCCAAAGTTTATCCTTCATAACTCCCCTTTCATGGCGGCGTGCACATCAAGACGGGGGACGTTCCAAGGCTCGTGACGTGGACGACGATGGCTTCTTCATGCACCTCTTTCCACGGCGATCTCTTTCAAGACGGAGCGATCCTCTCCAAGGCTCGGCGAGGAGGAGACGACGGCGTCATCACCATTGCTACTACCATCTTCACACCTTAGACTCATCTTTTTGTTATTACTTTAATTTTATTTCACTTCATTGTAATCTCATTGTGTCATTAGTGTAAACTTGTTTCACATTTCATGTACTCTTTCTTTTAAGTTAATGAAAGTTGTTCTCTTGATCTAGTTATTGATCTTCTTCCATCTCTACTCCCTTCTTCTATCTCTTCTTTTCACTTCATGCAATTAATTTCTATAGCATATGCGCATAATCATAGGTGTTTTTAATTAAGTGTTTGGTTTGTTCTTCATTTCACTATTTTCTTTAAGCAAAATAAAATCACAAGTGTTTTTCTAAAAGGTTACAAGGTTTTTAACTTTAAAAATCTCTTCTTCCCTATGGATTCGACCCGTGCTTGCCATAGTCCTACGCTCTTTTTTGATCATTTTGTGCGAGTTCGGTTTTAAGATTGATACGCGTGTTTTAAACGACGAACTTTCGCGTGATCAGCAACCGGCCGATGTACAGACTTTGTGTTGCAGCAGCCAGCCAACGTACAGACTTCGTGTTGCAGCAACCAGCCAATGTAAAGACTTCGTGTGCACGCAGCCAACCAGCGTACAGACTTTGTGTTGCAGCAGCCAGCCAACGTACAGACTTTGTGCTGCAGAAACCGGCCAATGTACAGACTCTGTGCTGCAGCAACCAGTCAACGTACAGACTTTGTGAGCATGCAGCCAGCCAATGTACAGACTTTGGGTTGCAGCAACTAGCCAATGTACAGACTTTGGGTTGCAGCAATCGGCCAATGTATAGACTTTGAGTTGCATCAAATGGACAATGTACAGACTCTGCGTGTGTGCTAGCAGATGATGTACAGACTTTGAGTTTGTAGCAAATGAGGAGTGCACCGGCTATGCATGGCAAGCTGTGCAGCCAATGTACGGACTCGTGGGTTTACTAAGCCAGTGAACGTAGACTTTGTGTTGCAGCGACCAGCCGATGTATAGACTTTGGGTTGCAGTAAATGGACAATGTACAGACTCTGCGTGTGTGCTAGCAGCCAATGCACAGACTTTGAGTTGTAGCAAATGGATAATGTGCAGACTCTAGCAGACGATGTACAGACTTTGAGTTAGCCCGGCACGCTCCTCTCCTCCCTTCGCCGGCGCTCTTTGGAATGTCTTCATCAGCATGCCACCCCCCCTTCCTTCACCGGTACACTATCTGTGGGCTTCCCCGGCACGCTCCAAGCTACCCTCGCCGGCACGCTACCTGCTGTCCCCGCCGGCACACTCCTTCAGCCCCGCTTAACCCCCCCAATGGCCCACTTTTCCTTCCAAAATAAATATATATAAACATATATAAATATGTCATGATAATGATAATAATGATAATAAATTAATAAAAAAATTATGATAAATAAATAAACCTGAATATACATATATGAGAAATAAACAAAAAATGTGAAATAATAATAATAATAGTAAGAAAAAGGAAAGGGAAAATATATTAGTAATAATAATAAACAAAATAGAGAAATCATCCAGAATAAATACATAAAAGGGAAATAAGTAATAAAATATATATATGCACATAATTTAAAGCCCATATAAAGAAAATGGTAAAATCTATGCTGCAACCCCCCTCTCTCCCCGTGACCCGATGCTGAAGGAACAATCATGCCGCCCTTCCTGGTTGGGCCTGAGTCTTGGGAATTATCCCAAAATAGCCACGACCTGACCTCGCCTCGGGCCGATATTCCGATTAAACCGTACTGGTTTCTCGAGCCGGATCCCTTCCGAGCCACTACTAAAATCACCGCACGTTCGGCAGACATTTAAATGGGTTCACCTCGATTTCCGCCGCATTTTTATTACGGACCGGTGTCCGAACATGAAAAGGTCCATGCGTGACCGATATGGCCGACGGTTCCCATCCTGACATGGTCGTAACCCGACATTGCTCTGGGCCAGTAGCCTGTCGAATCGGATTCATCCTAATGGGATTTGTTCCTGCTCTTTCATTGAAGTTGTCGTGAACTCGGCGTACGTTTGTACGGGGTTGCTTCTATCTACGTCGTACCTTCAATATGGATACTTGTCCGAATATCAAGTGGTCCGCAAGCGACCGACAGAAATCGGAATAGAACGGGACAACTCCCGTCATCCCTGGACCCTACACGTGGGAATATCAATAAGGCCTTCGTGGGCTATGCTGGGACCTCGGGTCCGTCCCGATTATGGTCACTGTCTGACCCATATCATCGGCCTATAGCCCGCTCCCTTTGAACACGTTTTCAGTTTTGGAATCTAGTCCCGGGACTCTTCCTCGCTACCCTCCGGCACCGAGAACATTAATGATGCCCACGCAAGCCCCGTTTGGACCGCGGGAGACGCCCCCGGTATGGTCCCGACTCGATCTCGTACCGGGCCAATAAATTCGCTAGTTTCCTACTACACTAACCGAGATTTAACCGAGTGTTTTCAGTGTCTCGGAATAACGTATTTTCTGTATCACGGCATACATATGTTCCAGGTCCTCCTGCGACGATTATGATATTCTCAAGCCGGACACCCGTCCGAATATTAAACGGTCTCCCGAATGACCGACACGTTTCGAACGTCCGCTTCCCTAGACACAGGGCTTTTCAGCCGATTCAAGGGATATTCCCTCGTTGCCCCTTGGCACCGGAAATATTAATGACGCTCATGCAAGTCTTGTTTTGATCGCGGGGGGCCCACCGCAGAATGGTCGCAGCTTACTCTTGCACCGGGCCAACAGATTTATTGGTTTTTGACCGCTCCAACCGAGGCTCAGCCGAACGTTTTTCGCTCTTCCGAACAATAAATTTGCCGTACCTCGGCATACATGCGTTTCGGTTTTCCCGCGACAACCGTGATTTTCTCAAGCCGGACATTCGTCTGAACATTAAATGGTCAGTACACGACTGACATGACCGCGAATGGTTTTCTTCTCGCCCCCGCGCGAGGATTTCAATACCTCGTAATAGACCTTTCATGCAATTAATTTCTTGGCCATGAGGCCCTGAATCCCGGTGATTAATCAAGGGTGTTCCCTCGTATGGGGGATGTAAATGACGCCGTGACCTTTATGGCACGGCGGATTTTGGTCCCGACACGAACCACACAATCATCTGACCGAGTCAGATCGAGCGCACCATGGGCTCTTCGGAGCCCGAATAAATCGTCACTTTGTGACAGGCACGCCCACGCACTTAATATACGAATAACCTGAATAAGCGAATTTTAGTGCGTCCACACCGCCATCTTCAATTTCCGGCGGTGCTGGCAACAAGTCGACGAAAACCTGATCTTCACCATCTTCTGCTTCAAGGACACCATAGGTGTCACACTGCTCAGGCTCCTCGGGCAATGAGCCTTCGCTGGTATCCTCGGCCCCTGGGCTCGCGGGCCGAGGCTTCGAGTGGTCCGCTTGTACGGGGAAATAAAGGATTTCTTCGGGATCTTCTTGGTAACTATCATAGATGGCTCCTGCAGGAGCCGAGGTGATTGATTGCCACACTGGGGACTGTTCCACTACCGGCGGCTGGGGTAGTTCATTCTCGGCTATACCTTCAACAATCTGGTGCCGAACTGACACCATGTAAACACTTCTTTCGTGGTTGCCTGCCACATGGGGGCATGGTGGGGCCACCACATAATCTCCCATTCTGAGCTCATCTCTCTCAATTAGGTCTTGAGCAATATCCTTGAAGACGTAGCAGTCTTCGATAGAGTGGCCTAGTATTTGATGGTAAGGGCAGAACAAGGGGTCACCGCTTTTGCGAGCATCTTGCAGCCTCTTGGATCTGGGAGAGAGACCTTGCCAAAGTAGCAAGCCCACTCAAAAATTCCTCGAGTTTTATTCCTTGGGAAAGAGTAGGGTCTCTGCATCCTCTCCCGCAACGTAGGGTTTCGCTCGGTCGATCGTCTGGCCGGGGAAGTGGCCACATCCTCAGCCTCCCTCTTCAGGTGCACGGGGGCATTCGGGACGGTGCTCAGGGACTGGTACGTGCCGATGCTCTGTTGGCGGAGGATGCCCCCGATGAGGTTGGACACGAGTGCAGTCACTTCGGCCAAGCGAACCTTCAACATTTCAATTTCTCGCTGCTGTTGATAGCATAGGGCAAATAGGGCAGAGTCGCACCGAGGGAGGCCCGGGGTCCGGCTTGCTTCCCCATCCTTTGCATCAGTGTCAGACGAGGGCAACGGCGCACCGCTGCTGTAGTCATTCGGGGTTGGTCCTTCAGAGGAGGACGGGGCCTTCCCCTTATTCCTGCAGGGAGGTGGATTCCATAGGAATACCTCTTCATCCTATTCTTCATCAGCCGAGGGCTTGAGGCGCGGGCGACCTTCAACTTCTTGTGTAGCTGCGGCGCCTGTGAGGCTATCGCCATCCGAAGCCGAGACTGATATGACGTCGGCTTCGTAGGAATCTTCTAATGAAAAACCTAATCCCAAGTGCCGGGTGATTTGCAGCAATCTCCGGTCCAGATTTGGTGGGTTCCACATCTTTTTGAACATGTCCTTCCGACTGGAGAGCTGGCAAACGGGGATCCCTTGTTTTCTGGTCATTCTGGCTACCCGTCCGGTTATGTCAGGCAGTCCCGTGATCGGGACGAGTGGGTCATGCAGTTCGTCGGGGAGTTTACAATCATCGTCCCCTCTGACCGGGTGTTCGTCAGCCACATAGAAAATAGTAGACCATCCTCCGGGGTTAGGCACCTCAAAGGTCTTCAATGGCTCGACCACTTGGCAGTCAGCTTCTGCGAGAGGCTTGATAATCTCGAACGGGACCCTGATGTTCTCCAGCAAGTCTTCGTGGTGTGGCAACCCCGGTGCAGGGTAGATGGAAAGGGGAGTGGCTTTGAATACTCCCTCGGCCCCAGAAACAAATGACACTTGACGGGGGGCCACATAGCCCGGCGGCGGTGGAGGGAACCAGCTGTCGGGCTCTGCCTTCTTCTTTCCCTTGTCCATGGTGACTTGGGGAGCTTGCTTCGGCTTCTCTAAATACAAATTGGCGTCTGAGAGATGGCATTCGAACACCTCAAAAGGGTGGAGGTCAGCAAAGATCCTCTCCTCCTTCCCGTTGCTAGGATACTTGATGCATTGATGCAGTGTAGACGGCACTACCCGATTCTGGTGTAGCCAAGGCCGACCGAGCAATGCTTTGTAGGAGGTGCTGGAGTTAATGACATGAAACTAGACCTTAGTTGTGAAATTGCCAAGAGAGAGGTTAGACTCTGCAATCCCCATGGGGACCTCACACTTCTTGTTGAAGCCATCAATCTTTACATTCTTGACCTCGATCAAGTGTACATTAAAGTAATGTTTCTGGTATATCCGGAAGGGGAGTATGTTCACTGCCGCCCCAGGGTCAATCAATACTCTATTGATGGGATGCTCATTCAGCTGCCCCCTCATATAGAGTGGCATGTTGTGACTGCAGGTGGGTAGGAGCATATCTTCTTCTGTAAAAGCCACAGCTACCTCGGGTGACATTTCTGTAAGGCAGGCTTCCACATATGCTGGTGTCTGGAGCGCTGCAATGACGGCTCGCCGTGTCTCTTCATCCAGGGACAGGATCTCCCAGACGGTGAACCTGGCTGGGATCTTCTTCAGGTGCTTGACTATTCTGTTGCTAGCTCGGACCTCGAGCAACTTCATCTCTTCAGCTCTACTGCGTCTGCCCCCAGTCTGGGCCTGGGGAGACGGCTCGGCGGGCGCTTCCTCCACTGGGTCAGGTATTACTTGAGCTTGCGGGGCCTATTGGGTCACTTCCTTCTCTTGCATGAACTCGGCAAGGTTCGAGATGTTGTCTGGTTCTTCCCTTGACCGAGAAGGGATTACTACCAGCGGGGCCGAGAGGCTACTTGCTTCTTTGGTCCGTTGAGACTCGCGGGGGCATGACTGCCTTTCCCTTTGAGCCGTGAGAAACTCAATAAATGAAGGTATATTCTGGCCGACTGGCTCTCCGGGGTAGAGACCCGAGGGAGGGGGAATCTCCATGCCTTGGACCCTAGGTTCAGGGATATGATACGGCTGTTCTCCCCTGAGCAGGATGTTATGGTTGGCCTGAGGAGGGCGTCCCCACTTCCTTCCCAACCTGGTGGCATGCTGGGAGGTGAATGCTTCGGCCTGATTCACTTCTGACGGCTCAACGGGGGACTCTTGCTCTTCTTCCCCCAGGGAGAGGGCAGTGTCAAATAATGCTGAGAGGGTGTTGCAAGAAAGAACAACGCCGCTCTTCTTCTTGTTCCCAGGCCTTCTCCGCTTCTTTTTCTTCTTTTCTTCAATGACTGGCAACTGGCCTTGGGGAGGTTCACCCCATAAGAGAGGCTCCTCCTTCGCCTCGGCTTCTGCCCCCGGAGCTAGTTCAAGTGACTCGAATTCCTTCCAAGGGACATACTCCTTCAGCTCCACAGGCTGGATTTCGGGCTGTTCATAATCTTCGAGCCCATCAATAATGGCCTGGAGTCTTTCCACCGGAGGACTGGTTTCTTTGAGTACCCGCATCGGGATGTGCTTTTTCTCATTGTGAGTGGGGCGCCTCATGACTAGCCGGGGGGCTGTGTCATGCCAAACAGGCGTCACTAGTGGCGGTGCTGGTTGGGGCGTGACACCCCTTATGTGAACCTCCGGCTCGGGCCGGGGAGCTTATCTTCTTCTTCTATTCCTTGCTGGCGCAGCTTCCCAACCCCCTTGATCTTGAGCCGGCGCCATGACGAAGGCTTCATAAGTGGCCTTTGTGCTAGCCTCCGCCCATTCTTCAGGTAGCTGCTGGTATAGAGACACCATGTTGACACTAGTACAGAGGCTCGTCATCTCGTGCGGCTGCGGAGGATCTATCTTGTGCTCCCCCATGTCCAGTTCTCCCTTCTTGATTAAGGACTCAATGACATCCTTGAAGATATAGCACTCCTCGATAGTGTGCCCCAGCATCTGGTGATACGGGCAGAAATGAGGGTCATCCTTTTTCTTTCTATCACCAGGCCTCTTCGGCTCTGGCAGTGTGATTTTATTGTATCTGGTGGCCCATTCAAATAGGATCCGGGACTTATCTCGAGGAAAAGAATATAACTTATTCCTCATCTTCTCCCGCAGGGAAGGACCTTCCCGCTGTTCAGTAGACCTGGGCGGAGGAGGGTTGGCTGCCTCTTTAGCTTTCTCTGCCTGCTTCTCGAAAGATTCAAAGTCCAAGGTGTGGACTTCTGGCGGTATCGGTCTCTTTTCGGCCTGCCTGGCTCTCTAGCTTGAGATAGCTAGAGTAGAGGAATATCGAGCAAGGAACGCCTTGATCTCTGCTACTATGTGTAGACACGCCAAAATTGACGTTATGTTGATCAAATTTCATGTCATTATGTAAACGCCCCAAGTGGACTTCAATATTCCTATAACATGAAGTTTTTCTATTTTTGTGAATTTTATGCATTTTTTTTTGCATTTTTTTGATTCACGACCTGAATAAGGGCGTTACTTTCGAAAGTAACAGCCTGTCATAGGGCGTTTCAAAAGAAGGGACGACCATGGGTGAGGGCGTCAATTCCTGGTATTATCCGTTAATTTCTGGAATTATCTATTTTCAAAATAAAAGCATTTTCTGAGTAACGTCCTTCCTCAGGGCGTGTTTTTAAGAAACGCCGTTACCTCAGGCGTGTTCCCTTAATGTCTAAACAAAGAAAGTTTTTATTTCCAAAATTAAATCCATGAAGAAACGGCCTTTCCTAGGTCGTGTTTTAAGAAACGTCCTGTGTCAGGTCGTCAATTCATAAACAAACGCCCTGGATTAAGTCATGTTTCACTCCAGAGTCCTTTCTTTTTCCATCTTTCCCTCACAGTTCCCTACCATCCTTGGGACTCTTGCTCGATCTTGATCCTTCCGTGGATGCCTCATTACCCGTTCTTATCATTTCCTTGTTTGATCACATCCGCTAGAGGCACTATAAATTGAAGTTTTGATCGATCGTATGAAAGGTTAAGCATTAAGAGCATTCGACGCCCCAGGTTAAGATATCAAGTATTCAACAGGCATTCGAAGCATTGAACGCCTGCTCCATCCATCCTTCTTCCTCCTTCGAGCTACTGCTTCATCCATCCTCTGCATTCGTTCAGCATCCCCACGGTTTCCCTTTACTCTCGTCAGGGAGAGCAGGGCTCTAGATATTGTGCTTTTTTTTTATCGTTCATCTCGTTCTTAGCATATCATCATTGTCACCCTGTCGTTAGTTCTTTTATTGCATTAAGCATCATCTTTTTATATCCTTTCCCTAGTTCTCTTCTAGGGGTTTTAAAACAACAAAAAGAGGTGCGCACGTTGATGTCTTTTCATCATTTTATATTAGTTTTGGGATTGATACTATTGCACTTTGACTGATCCTTTCTTTCTTTGCTTGTTCATTGTCTTTTTACAAGGTAATCAACTAAGAAAACCCACTTCGTCGGCCGGCCGATTGAAGTTGGAGGAGGAAATCCACATCCATCCCGCATCCCAATTTTCACCAGGTACACGCGATCTCCTTTTCTTCTTATTGAGGTAACCCCTCTGGCGATCACATCATCTCCACTTTAGCACCTCGTGCTATTTTTATTGCATTCTTTTGCATAATTTATTTATCTCCTTTTGTCATATTTAAATCTCTCCTCAAAGTTGAGCGGATTTTAATCCGATCTACAAATTGGTGATCACGGTGGGACTCCACTGTTTTCTTTATTGATTACCATCTCCATTGGCACCCTCGTGTGCCCTTTCCCCTTGGCACCCTCGTGTGCCCTTTCCCCTTGACACCCTCGTGTGTCCTTTCCCCTTTGGCACCCTCGCGTGCCCTTTTCCTTCGGTACCCTCGGTACCCTTTCCCTTGTGCCCCTGGGGCACCCTCCACTGTGCACCCTGCACGCTCCCCGGATCAGTCAATTGCTGCTTAGTAACGCCCTCCATTACGACATCTTTTGATTTAACGCCCCTCACAGGGACGTGTTTTGTTGATTAACGCCCCCCTCCAGGGCGTGTGTTTATTGCACCTGCTGGCGTTCTGTTTGCTCATTTTATCGTCTGCTATTTAACGCCCCTCTCAGGGACGTGTTTCGTTGAGTAACGCCCATTTCCAGGGCGTCTTTTACCATAACTGCTGTCTGCTGCACGCTTATCATATTGTCTGCTGATTAACGCCCCTCTCCGAGGCGTTTCATTTATTATCAACGCCTATCATTAGGGCGTCTCTCTTTATCATAACTGCTGTCTGCTGCATGCTTGTCATATTGCCTGTGGATTAACGCCCCTCCCAGAGGCGTTTCATTTATTATCAGCGCCTATCATCAGGGCGTTTTCTCTGAGTTTTGACGCCCTCCGGTGGAGGCGTCCTTTCTTTATAACGCCTCACCTATAGGCGTGTTTTCTTACCGTCTGTGAGCCCCTCACAGAGTTTACGACAGCCACGCTGCCGTGTTTCCATTTTGTCACGACCTACCGCAGGGCGTGTCTTTTCTTCCTGATGTGAAAATGCCCTTTCCCAGGACGTTTCTTTACTGTTCTTTTTCACAGATACTGCTTCTTGTGTTTAGCTCTTATTCATTTGCTTAGCATTTGATATTATATTGCTGCTTGGGTTATCTTGATTTATTGGCTTGGTTGAGAGACCTCCTCTCTCTATCCTAGGATCCACACACCCTTCTTGGAATCGGGACTACCCTCCATTGAGCATTCCGTCTCTTTGGACCGGAAATCCCTTTTCCAAGACCTCCATAAGTCCCCGCACCCGTGGATTCCCTCACGGACGCCGGGCTGGTTGTACCCTTGAAGTACCTGGAGTTTAGAGAACCTATGCGTGGTTAAAAAGAGAGAAAAACTTAGTTGACCCGGAGGTTACACTTGGGTCAAACTAGGTCTCATTTGGCAAAAGAGTGAACTTTCACAAATAATCCACTCTAATTCAAACATCAAACATTAAAATCTTGCGTTTCTTGCCAACCTTGTTTGCATAAACATAGTTGGGTGATTTGATTGCTTGGTTTGGATTAAATATTTTGTGATAGTTCCTTCATTAAACACTCTCTCTCTTAAGAATGAAACTCCGTTCAGGTAAAACCATCAACATGTCAGGCAACGGGTACTCTTATGATGATGAGAATGAGAACACATTTGGTCAATATGAGGACCCTCTCCAGGATTCTGTTTATTATGAGGGGAACTACCTCCCTCCTCACCCCCATTACTCACAAGTTCATGTGGTTGATACCACTACTCATGAGGCGGACCCTTCGTCTCAAGTTCCATCTTCCAATACTTCGGGGAACCCTTCCCCATCCATTAATGTCACAGATTTGATCCAGGCTCTCTCCCAGTTGGATGACTCCCAGCGGCAAGCCATTCAGGCCGCTTTAAAAGGGAAGTCGGTTCTTTCTTCTTCTTCTAATCCCCCTCCGGCCGTGAGTGGCCATCAAATCATTAATGACCAAGCGGTCTTGCATCACCCCTCCTCTCGTCCACAAACGCCTACTGCGGCCATGCCGGCCCAGCAGGCAAGCTATTCAGCGGTTAGGCATCAATCTTTTCAACCTCCTCGGATTCTACGAACGCCTATACCGCATTCTTTTGCTCAGAATCAGGCCCCGGTCGAGCCCGATACCAACACTCTCTTGCTTCAGAAGCTGGCCAGCATGGAGGAACAGCTCAAGAAGGTTACGGTGACTAAGAATGCTCCGGAAATTTCCCTTCCTACGTTGTCGGTGTTCCATTTACCACCTTCTGAAATGCCGAATTTCCGGCGATATAATGGGACGGGCAACCCATTCATTCATTTAAAGGATTTCTGATATGAGACTTCCTTTTGGCAAGACAATAAGGCCTCCCTGGCCTACTTATTCAGGAGATCTCTTGAGGGGCCAGTCCTCGAATGGTTTTATTCTTTGGAGCCAGCTGATGCCGGCGATTTTGATGTTATTCAAAGAAAATTCTTGCAAAAGTACAGAGACCGAGTGGGACCTTCCCTTTCTGTTACAGATTTAGTTGCCGAGAAAATGAAGCCCGAGGAGGACTTCGTTGTATTTGCTGATAGGTGGCGGTCTATGGCCGAGAAATTAAAGGACACATTGTCGGAACAGGAGCAAGTGAAAATGGTCATTTCTAATGTAACCCCCCAATTCCGGCATATTTTGGCCATGAATCGGCTAACAACTATGGAAGAGCTCTATGAAAGAGCTCGTTATATACAAACGCAAATGAAGGACTCGCCCATCATGGGCATGTTTGAGCCGAAGCCTCGGCTATTTAAAAAGAATACAAATGTCAACAGCGGGCCCACGACTGAAGGCACTGTCACAAATGAGCAGGTTGGCGTAGTTGGCAACTCCCATAATCAAGCTAACCCACGTCCACCACCACCTCCACGACAGAACCCTCATTTTAACCCTACTCCACCACCCCAATTCGCACCTCAACGCTCCTTCGCTCCACCGCAAAACCAAGCCCCCCGCATAGATCCTCCAGCTCCACCACAATACCATCAAGTGCCCCCACCAGCCAACTACGGTCAACAACAACAACGGAGACCGCCACTTGGCCCCAAAAGGGACCACTATCCTCCACTCCCTGAAAGTCTCCGCGATATTTTTAATGCCCTGATGGCCGCCAACTTGCTCGTCTTGCCAAGAGAAAGAACTGTGTGGCCCGCTAATGTTGACACATCCCGTTATTGTGCCTTTCATCGCGGCCCTGGTCACAACCTGGATCGTTGCTTCCACTTCAGAGATTACATCTACGATCTAAATGACCAGGGTGACATCAATTGGGATGAGATGAGACAATTCATAGCCGCTATGAAAGAAAGAAGGGCTTCTCGGCAACAGCAAAATCAGCAACAACAGCAGCCAGCCCCGCAACAAGTTCAGCCACAGCAAGCTCCAGCACCCCAGCAAGATATGGGGATTGTCCGTAATCCATTGCCGGAGCACGCTCCTAATCAACATGTGAACCCTGTCACGTCTCTCTACGAGGTGGAGAGAGGGCAGGGATGGCACGAAGAAAACGCCTCTGTCGGGGCATTTCACCATGATCCAACTCAAAATCAAACTCCGCGCCTTTTGCGCACACCTTCTTCTTCTTCTATTCTCCTATCGGGACGTCCCCTTTTACGCCCCGTCAATCCTTCTACCTCCACCAATTCCACGGCTTTGCCGGCTCGCTCTCTTCTTACCCGCCTATCACCTCCACAACCTACCATTCCACCTTCCACCACCAATCCCACACACGCGCCATCCAGGCCACTCCTACTCCGCTCACCGCCAGCACCCGCTACCCCCTCTACCACTCCTACACCGGCAAGGGTTCCTCCGCCATCAGTTCAACCACCTTTCGTGCCACGATCTCTCCTCATTCCACCACCTGCCAATGCTCCTCGCATTCGGATATCTCTCCCTTCTCCCACGCCTCCTGCGAGGGCACCTTCATCAAATACTCCTCCCATGCCTCCCGCGGGGGCATCTTTGTTAAACACCACTACCACGTCTCCTACGGAGGCGCCCTTTTTAGTTAATTCCCCTTTGATATCCTCTAGCAGGGTTTCTGCTACCAACATTCCTTCTTCTTCTTCCAACCCTCCTCCTAATGTTGCCCCGACAGAGGCGCGTCAAGGCGTAGCGCCACTCCGCAGTGGACGGATATTCCACCGTATTTTCCCACAGAGAGAGCTAGAGCCCGTGCAGGGGCCATAAGAGCAAGAGCAGGAACAAGATTCAGTGCCGGGAACTCAGTATGATTTATTAAAGCACTTGGACCGCACTCCAGCCAGAATCTCCATTCTTGAATTGATCAAGAGGTCCACCACTCATCAGCTGGCCCTGAAGGAATACCTGCAGAAAGTCATGGTCAATGAAGACCTTCCGGTTGAACAGATACAGTCTTGACCCCTGCTAGC